>QFEZ01000501.1:0-21502 GCA_003316425.1 Russula lepida | reverse complement strand
GGTTAATGCAATAATATAGGAGGAGTTCGTCCATGAAGTTATCGGTGAGTTTTCTATCTCCGCTAAAGATCGCTGGTGGTGCACCCATGAGTCGGGCATCACCTCCTTGGTTTCCCTGCCCTTGCGCTGCTCCTTCTTGTTCTCCTCTGGGGGGTCCTCCTCCTCCGCTTCCACCAGGGTTTCCCAACCCTCCTGGAGGTCCAGATCCTCCTTTTTTTGGCGGGTTTGGTGGGGTGTACTTCTTCATTGCTGTCCCGAATGCCTTTTGTACTCGTGTTGTGCTTGGTTTAGCTGTGGTAAAGGCTGCTGTTTCCGTTGCAGTAGTACTCATAGTGTCAAGATTTAGCCCTATTTGTGGGGGCAAGATAGCATCTGGTGCGATGGGTGAATCCCTGATTTTTTGGTCAATCTGTTTCTGTATCAACTTGTCGATGTCCTCTTCGGCATCTGATGCAATTTGGGCTTTGGCTTTTCCCTTCTCTTTGGGATATGGTGGGTCATTGTAGTCGTGCACTGCCGGTGCTGCAACTTCTATGGTAAGTTCTTTGGTGATCTGATGCCACACTCCTTGATGGATCGCAACGGGAATCGTGTCCATAAGCGATAATGGTTCCTTTGTCGAGAAGAAGAGTAGGTCCTTTCTGGTTTTGTTCCTAGTGTCGCTGCTTGGTAGAGTAAAGACTCGTCGATTGCTTTTGGACTCGAGCAGTTGCTTCTGAGTCAACGCTGTCATATTGCTAGCCATCTTGAATAACAAAGTTGAGTCTAATGTCACCGCCGCTTCGTATGCATCAGTGCTTAGACTAGTCATTGAGTATCTTTGTAGGAGTCATGCCCTCCTATGTAGCTTTGATAGAGTAAGAGGTTTCCGCCTTGCAAGTCCCTTAGCAAGACCCTCTTGTGAGAGAGAGAAAGAGAAGAAGAGAAGACATGTAAATTGAGACAGGAGACTCAACTTGCCAGTTCAGGGCAGTTAAGGCGCTCCCTATATAGTGTTATAGGGTAGACTAACTAGGGGCCTAAGGCCAAACCGAGTAGGAGTCTAAAAGTCTGAAACAACGGTATAGGTACAAGGGCCTCCACAGGCTAGACCCACACAAACAGGTGAACATGAAACAGGGCACAGAAACATAACATCAGACCAATACGCAAGATAACAAGAAGCCACACCTAGACTCATGATGCATGATGACATCACAGGACTAGACCATGATACCTTTTGGACCGGTTCTTCATCTCTTACATGGGCAACAGAGCGATGCATCAGCTCCTGTTCCCAAGGCCGGTTACACGACCCTTGCTCATCACCTCTGCCTCAACTACTGCCACAAGACTCTTGCAAATGAATCACACTTTTTCTCACTTCCACAGCCCACCTTTCCCCTTCCCTTTTCCTATACACTTTCCTGTTCATCTGGTGCAACATCAACCCATATACCCACTCCTTACCAACACTGCTCGCTCCTTACCTCTGATCTCAATTACTTAGTAGGGACTTCAAAATGTATATAAACTGCCTCCTTTCAAGGATTGCATAGTAGTACAGTAGAATCTAGTTTGTTTTCCCTTTTCTCTTGCATGCTTTCTTGTCTCATCTAGTCACCTTGGCACTTACTCATGTGGAACAGCTGTCCACCTTGTGCCCTGGTCTTTCCCTCTCTTATCTATCCCCTTCTCACTACATCTTATCTGGGACAACAACCAACCTTGCAGCCACTAGCTTAGCTACATCAGCCTGAGGGTGCCAGGTGTTAGCACAAGCAAATGAGCCAACACACATCCTGCCCCTTGTTGAATGCTGACCCTCTCTCTATGTTATTGTAATCTACTCTCTTTTATTGTAATATACTCTCTCTAGGGTTATAAAACTCAGTCCTTACAGACTCACTCATGCTGTTATTTGGCATTTCATGGGATAAAGATCTGTAATGTGCATAACATATTGCAGGCTTGCAATCAGATCACCAAAAATTAGGGGCAACTTTATTATCTATTTGTTAATACATGTATGAACTTGTTTGCTATTCCATTGAGCATTTGGCCGGTTATAAGCATTTTGCTGTGTTTCCATGGAAAAGAAATGGTGGGCTTACTACAACTGAACAGTTGGGATTGAAGGCTTCATATTTTCCGTGCAACTAGAATACATATATATAAACATAATCACCAAACAGCTTGCCATTACATCCAATATTACAGGAGATATAAGCATTTGATGCTATGGGTATTTATATGTACTGGTCAAAAATTGAAAAATTAATGAGCGCACATCAGGCTACAAAACTTGGCATGCAACTAGCCTACATATACAAGCCTACATATACATGGACTCACTCCTAAAATATCTAAGAGATCTATAAAGAATTGAATGAGATATAGCTTGTCAAAAATTTGCAAAAAATGAAGTAATGAAAATCATGTGACTGCAAAGTCACATGAAAATGACAATAATGTCTTATTGCATCCTTATTGTATTTAATGCCTTCTTAAAATCTTCTTAAACACAGTTTAAGTAGGTTCACACTTTCTAAGACCATTTTAAGTAGCTTAAGCCAACTTTGAGTAGTTTAAGGAAATTTCCCTTTTCCTGATGCACTAGGGCCTAAGTGTGGCTTGGCTCAGGCCTGGCTTGGCTTGAGCTTTTTATGCCAGGCCAGTGCTTGGGCTTTCAGGCCAGGCCCATCCATCACTATATAGAGCTGCCAAGGTATTGATAGAGAGAATAATACTAATCTATATGTACTACTATGTCCAAACATGTTGCACCATATAAGCACTCTGAGCTGCCCATTCTGTTGCTCCAATCTGTGCTCATTCCAACAAACCCTAGCCAAGGGGGTGGCGGAACGTGGATCCTGAACCCTATGTGGGGGAGGGGGGGGGTCCTGGGTCCCGAAATCTGATATTTTGATCCCTGGGAAAATGGCCAAAAAAGGCAACTGAGCATCCAAAATTGAGCAGGAGGGGCAGGAACCCATGGGTTCATGTATTCACGCAACATGTTATGTGCATAAACTATCATGTATTGATTCTAATATATTATATATACATACATGTGAACTACAATGATGCAACTACAACAACAACAAGTACCACAAAGGCAACTGTGAACTTGAAGTTCACAGTCACCTTTGCTCTATTGCTTCATCCAGTACATTGTGCAGGTGAGCAGACTGCCTGTACAGAAGCAAGTTGCATGTCATTGCAGTGTGATGTGCATTGTGAGACTTGCTTCAAAGGCGATGTTGGTAGTGGCGGCAAAGATGGTGGTTGTGGTGGTTGTGGTGATGATGGCAAGCCTGGACAGCATGGTTCACATCCAGGTCGTCATCCCAGTTCTCTGGCTTGGGAATGTCTGGGAGCATGGGCGATTTGTGGTTGGGGTGAAAACAAGCAGGTGAATTGGACTTGGTCTTCAAAGTCGTCATCCCAGTTTTCTGTATGGGCAATGGCATGCCTTGGAGGAGTGGAGGGGCCAGGTTCGGCCCACTCTTGTAATCAAATGGCTGTCGAGCTGAGAAAGGGAGGACATGGAACAATGATGTGGAAGAATGGGTCCGAACATGAGCTGTGAGAAGTCAACACTGACCAGTGTGAGTCATCAGACCAGGAATTGGTCGTTGTAAGGTAGGCTTTACACCTACAAACTGTGTGTGATGAGGATGTCATGGTGCCACACTGCCAGTCAAGGAAAGGGGCATGAAAGATTTAGTCGAGTGCCACAGAAACTTGAGAATGAGAGTGGTGATACAGGTGATGGCATTGGAAGTACATAGCTAGACACACAAGATGGAGAGTGGGCGACTCCCCCAAGTAGAAATAGGAGGGCAGTGTGAGCTTGTCAAAGTACATCCTGTTGCTGCTGGCCTAGAGGAAGATGAGGTGGAAGAGGTTGTGATGGAGGGTGCACAGGTCAGCTGCAGTGCAAGAAAATCTGCCATTTGCCTGGGGAGGGTACGATGCGTAGTGCAAGGTGCACAGTTGGACTAGAGGATGGATGCTCACACTCAACTGCGTGCTATCATGGAGGACTATCGAATCCGGCACACTGCACATGCAGCATCCTGAGTGACTCACAAGCAAGGAGAACCTGAGCTTGTACTAGTGCTTCACCAAAGGTGGTCACTTTGGCAAGGGAGTCTGCTGACAGATCAAAGAGGATGGAAGGAGAGTCGACACTCAGAGCCTGACTTTTGAGGTGGAGGGATTTGAGGTTGCAGTGCATTTCGAGGAAGGTGTGGACTTGGGTGTGGAAGGGTTTTCCTGGTGCTGGGCTTAGCTCTGTGCCAGTTGAGCATGATGTCACCAATCAGGAGGGAGTGCAGGTTTGGCCCATGGCCACGGAGGAGACCAGAGGCATGTAGGGGGTGTCTATTGATGGCGAGGTGTTCGAGACTGGGACAGTGCTTAGTTGAGTCTCAGAAAAAAAACATACATGGTACAAATATACTATATTAGGAAGGAGGGGGGGGAGGGGGGGTTACCCAGCAGGCAAAATCCAATATTTCTACATCATGTAGCAGATTTTCATCCCGCCACCCCCTTGACCCTAGCCCTTGATCAACCCTACACCCAATGTCTTTACCTTTTCTGTTTCCTTATAAACTCAGACTTTTCAAACTCAATATCAGCCAATTTACTTCACACTTTAATAATCAACTTATAGCAAATTCTGAAAACCTTGTCATGTGCCATTTTTAAAAAAAAAATTGGGTGGCATCTGGCAAACACTGCTGAGGTGCAGCATTTGCACTGGCTATATACTCTGAGTGTGCTGCACATACCTACAGGCTTAGGCCCTATTTAGCAACAAAATTTAGAACTAGAATCTAACTTCAGGGTTTTCCAGAGGTCACCTGTGTGACAGGCATGTCCACTGTATTATGACATAATATGATTTTTTCTTCAGCATTAGGGTTAGGATTATCTAATTGCCACAGAACATGACTCCACTGCTACACACAATCCCTGTACTATACTATAATGCATCCAGATATGGGGCAAATATATTTATCGCACTCTTTTGTACTCACACTACAGTCATTTATGTTAGCAGAAAGGCAAGGGATCAGTCAAAATTGGGTCCAAAAAGTTTTTCACATTATTGCTAGACATGTATCACACAACTTGCACCCAAAAAAACTTGTATTATATCATGTTACATGGACATGCCTGTCACACTTGTGACCCCCAGAAAACCCCGAAGTTAGATTCTAGTTCTAAATTTTGTTGCTGAATGGGGCCTTAGTAACTTTGAAAAATATGTAGTGGTCTAGTGAGGCCCCATTTGCAGAGTTGTGTAGCATGCATGAGTGTGCATGACCAACATTGTCTGCTGCCAGCATTTCAACTTCTTAGGCTTAGTGTAGCCCCTCATTTACATCCCTGATGCTGCTGCATGTGTCCACAGCCTGAGCAGCTTCAAGAATGCATGTAGTAGCCTACTTAGGCTTAACCTATAGAGCAAAAAAACATGCACTAGTGTGTGCAACTCACATCAACTGCTGCCTATGTTAGTGACCCCTTAGACATAGTGCAGCCCCTTTCCTTCTGTTTATAATGTTGCTGTACCTATGCACAGCCTTAGTGGCACAAATATAGCATGCACACAGCCTGTGAAACCTTACATGTGGAGCAGCAGAGTGTGCACTAGTGTGCATGACTCACATCACCTGCTATCCTCTGTTAGTGACCCCTTAGGGTCAGGAAGCATCACAAATGGTTTTATGGGCCTCCACAGAGCACTATATCTTGTAGTAATGCCCATCTATATCTGCTACACATGTCCTTGAAGTTACTAAGGCCATGGACACATGTGGCAGTATCAGGGATATAAATAAAGGGCTACATGAGCCTCAGAAGTTGAAGTGCTGGTGGCCAATGATGCTGATCATGCATGCTCACACACACTACATGGCTCCACACCTCACTAGATGACTACATATTTCTTCAAAGTTACTAAGTCTGCAAGTATGTGCAGCACACTCAGAGTACATAGCCAGTGTGAATGCTGCACCTCAGCAGAGTTTGCCAGATGCCACCCAATTTTTTTTTTCAAAATGACATGACAAGGTTTTCAGAATTCGCTGTAAGTCATCCCATATAGAGCCCGTGCATAGCACGGGTCTCCGCTAGTGCATGTACATATACTTCTATTAACACAACTACAAAGAAAATATTATGATACCATGGCTATGGGCTTTTCCTGCATATTATTATGCATTGAGAACCCGCTCAAGCCCAACCCAACGCCGAGTTTCTGCTTCTTGTTTTCTCCGTCTCCGTCGACTTTCATTAATTCTTGTCGAGGTCGTAAAACCTTTCTCCTGTTGGCGGCTACAGATCCAATGTCCGAAAGCGGTGGAGCCATATAACCAAATAGCAGCAACCGTGGCCGCAGCTCGGGGTTATCATTGCACAGACTCCTCGCAAATGTGCCCAACGATTCGTCCCTATTCTTGAACGTGTCAAGCAGGAACAAAATCACCCGTCCACAGGCCCATCGGTCGGCTTTGATCGGACTGTGTCTTAACTTCTTCGCGACTTCGGGTGCCATCCAACCCTCCGTTCCACATTGATCATCGACCTCCTCGTCCTCGTCCTTTACTCGCATCGCAATATCAAAGTCGATTATTTGCAAGCAAAACTCCCCGTCGACAACAAGATTGTCGGGTTTGATATCCCTGTGGGCGATTCCGTGCCGGTGGAGATACCCAAGGCCATCGATGAGGCCTGAGCAAACTTGAACGACCTTCCTTCCAAGCTTCGTAGAGACGGTCCTGACGTAACTCTTGACAGTGTCCATTTTAGGTATAACGATCCACTCGTCGGAGGAATCAAATAACGAGATAATATGACAGGACTTCGGTTTGATGGTATCAAGAAGTCTGAGGATCTCAAGCTCGTCCGATCCCTTCCGAACCTTTTTCGCGATGAATTCCTTGTTCGGGTCCAGAGGACGATATACGGTGAGAACATGATTATCCGGCTTCTGGGTTCAAGCGTTAGCATGGCAAATAACAAGTACGAAACGGTTGGACCTCAATTGGATTCCATGGAATACCCTGATCATCTATAACGGTTTCCAGTTTTATTTCAAAGGCATGTGCCCTGAGCTGCAGCTGCATGGGGTCACTTCCGCCCTCTCCGTATGTATTGTGGTCACCATTGCTACCTGAGCCTGGGCGAGGATGCTTGTTCGTATTTCCCTTTTTGCTCTCGACTTTCGTGTGTAACGACTTCAATTTGAGACCTTGGATCAACCCATTGAGGCCGTCAACTGAGTCTCTCGTGTTTGGGTCTTCGTCTTCCAATGCACAAAGATTGTACAAATAGCGTAAAAATGTGACGCGACCATTCGGGTTATTCAACGAAATCATCTTTAGGTTCAAAAAAACCTATGACGGCTGAGCCTGCGAGACTGGCTATAACAAACACAACATACACGGTCGTCGTTAAGCCGCTGAAATAGAACATAGCGACATGCTTCGCCATTGTCCCAAATAAAGACGGCGCAGAGGACGAAATTCTTCTCCTGTCGGAACGCTGGAACGAGTTTGTTCGCAAAACGAACGATATATGCCCCTGTGGTGAGCATACGAATCAGGTCCGTGGGGAATGAAGTCTCTTGCGTGGAGCTGACTTCCACAAGCAGTCGAGGAAGAGAGGAGATTGAGATTTGATAATCGCTGTGAGGCCTGAACTGGCGGAATTCGCGATCTTCGTCATTGTCGCGTTTCACAACAACGTAAAAAGGCCAGTTTTTGTTCCTGCAGAGACCATGCTAAATCGCAATCGACGAGAGCAAGAAAGTGAGCACTTACTGACCAGCGACGACTGTTTCATTCATTGGAGCAAAATAACAACAGTCGAAGAAGACCGAGGCCATCACACGTTCCTTCAAGGGATTTTTATGTAGGCCCCTACTTTGCCAAAACTTTTCCCATGGGAAGAGCGCGACGTGGTATGCGGTGTGCAGTACCTCAGTTAGCCCAGCATAGCGCGTTTCCTCGGTAGTCGAGTCCTGGGAAGATTCGAAATGTTCTACAGCAATGCCAAAACCATTCAATCCTGTGATATAACTCTACACTGGCCCGTCAAAATGGAACAGCAGACGGACAAATCAACGAAACAGCGCACCGGATGTATAATTGGCTTTCTGTCCAACTTTCGCACAAAATCTGTTACGAAGGCTGGGGGATCTGTCGTAATCTCTTCTATTTTGTTGCTTGCCAAATCGGAGGACTTGAACTTTCCCAGTTCCATCACTTTGACGCAAATATCCACCAATATTTGTTGCTCGGAGGCATGAGGAACCTTGGGCATTTCACCTTCGGACAGCATTTTCCTCAGATATCACGGGCTAGGACAAAAACGAAGCACTCACCGATCAAAGTTGGGGACTCGCCTGACGAAAAACCAACATATGAGTTGAAAGGGGAGGAGAAACAAATGTAATGCGCTCACCACCAGGCGGTGGAGTAATAAATACGTGGAGGTTATCGTAGCTAGGTTGCTCAGGCCATACGGTACTGATTTGTTCCCGTGACCGTAATTGTCGATCGCTGGCATTGGGCAGATATTGGCCTTTATATATGTCTCCCTCCACAAGTTCGAGAGCTACATCGGTCTGCGGATGTGATAAGCCAGCAGTGGCCATTCATTACGACAATGTTCACACAGAGATCATGATATAGCGCACCAGAGTCAAGTTGAGGTCCTTAGCGTCACATCTGGCAAAGAGCTTGGGGTTCTTGGCATGAATTTGTTCTTTGAGGTTATCAATATTTTTGGAAGATAGGATAGAGACCTCAAAATAATTGGAGTCGCCTTTGACGTAGCACCAGAGGTTGAGTTCAGTCATGTTGGTTGGAGTTGGATGGTAGGGGTTAGGTCTAAAAGGAGATTGTGACGTGTGACAGTGACTCGGATATGGCCCATGCGGCCTATTCTTCAGCTTCTTCTGTGGCTCACTTCATGCCGTCCTCCATCTTCTCCTTGACTTCCTCGTCACAGGTCATCACACACTCATTGGGCTCCGGGGAATATGACAGTGAGTCAGGTGGTGGAGGTGGCCCATCCAGGGATTCCAAGCCAAGCAAGTCACCATTGCCATGCCCACAGCCCACCTGCCTATGCTGCTTCCCTTCCTCTGTGGCTCATGCACAGTCACCATTTCAAGCTGTTCCTGTTTCTCGACTTCCTCTGTTCCTCAACTTGGAGTTTTTGGACCTCAAGTCTCAAGTCATTGTGCCCTCATTGGGGAGTTGGGGACTACAAGTCTACAATAGCAATTTGGTGAGTCATTGGCAGACTTATCGCCAGACAGCCCATCCAGGCCAAGACTGCCAAGCTCATGCAGTCACTTGGCCATGTCCATTTGGGTGAGTTGATCAGACTCAATCTCAAGTTGCAAGTCACTGACTTGCTGCCAACCACCCATGTTGCCCATCATCTATTACAGCCTTCCCATCCCCATTTGTGACCTGCTTAGCTGCTGAGCTGCTGGCCTGCTGTGTTTGGGGTGCCCAGCTGTGCTCCCTTTTCACCGTCCATGGGTGGCATCCAGGCAAGTCTCCTTGCTTTTTCCCCCACATGACACCTTGTGACCTTGGGAAAACTGGCAAACTGGCAAAGTACCATAGCCAGATGGCTATATTTTGGTATCATCAAGTCAGTTTTCTCTGTACTAGGCTTCAGGGTTGTGTGTGTACCTACATATAATAGTCCTCATGACAGGTGATGATAATGGCAATTTTAATCAATATATACATGTATTTGTCATGGTATAATAGAGCAATGGTTCATTTGCAACAAAAGTTATGCCCAAGGGATGTATAGCAGGACCTGGACATTGACAACACAACATTTTACCTGATCTCGATCCTCTCCATTGTTGATGGCCTTCCCCTCATTGATCCTTGAATTTGAATGCATTTGCAGCCACAGAAACAGGGCCAACTAGCAGTTACTAAGTTCTTGATTGACTTCTGCATGCTTGGCGAAGCAAGTCAAGTGACATAAATGAGATGCCACCACTTGAGGTTTAAAAGCAACATGCCAATGTCATCAGTGCTAGGTATTGAATCAATGCAGAGAATAAAGGTCACACCTAGGACAAACATAATAATGCAGCCCTCCCAAGGTGACATCTGTGCATGATGGATGTGGTGCAAGAACTACAAGGTCTATCCTTGTGGAAGTTCTCATTGTAGAGCAGGAGTGAAGGATGAGTGCAATTGCCTAGGATTGACAATGCCAGTTGCTACATCAAAGCTTCTCCATTTAGACTGGCCATAGTCTGGTCCATGAACAAGGTGGACCAGGTTCACACACAAACTAGACCCAATGTTCAGGTTTAGGTTCATTTATATTGGTGGACTGAACATAAACTGGGGTCTAGGATCAACACCTTGCATGAACCTGGACCTAAGGTTCAAACCTGAACCCCAGTCAACTATTGACTATTTGGGAGAAATTATGTTAATTTGTATATATTATGTTCTATTGTAGTTATTTGTAAAACCAAACAAAGTCAGTGTAGTCAATATTTGATTGCTTCGATTATTGATCATACCCAGCCAGAAATCTGGTAATCTGATCTAATGTACAGTCAACTCCCACATAAGGCATACCCCTTTCGGGGCACTTGAAGAGCTGCCCAGCGTCCCACACTGGATGATTGTTATGGATTCTTGTAGATTTTTTGGTCTATTTGTAAGTTCTCTCCATCCGGAGAAGGTTTCTTGAACGGGATGACTTTGGCATGCTCCGGAGTAGGTATGCCTTATGTGGGAGTCGACTGTAATGAAACAATATTAAATAAAATATAAACATTTGTTTTGATTAGTAGATAGTTAGTAATGATCAAACATCATGTAATCACATCAAATCAAATCAAAGCATGAGATCAAAAATCAAGGCCAGACCAAATGGCTACTTTATATTGCATGTGTCATCTGGATATACCAGATCTATGGCTTGTATACTTGTAAGTCCTGTTTGCTCTAATGTATCTAGTCTGCTTGTCCCACTACCTCATATGCATGTGTATCTCAACATTTCCCTTGTTGCCTGGGTTTGATGTTGCTATAATGGCTGGCCTTGAGGATGAGTTGAAGGGTGAGCCTGAGAATATAGTGTCAAGCAACAATAATATGACTTAGACATATGTGCAGCAACCCTTGGTTTTCCAAATAAGGAAGTTAAATTTAATTAGCACTTATTCTTATCTAAGCAAAGATTTGACGCAAGCATGCCTACTCTCATTACAGCAACATTGTAGGAACTCAGTAGCACAAAATACATGAAAGCAAAAAAACTTGGAATGGGCTCTGAGGAAGGTTCTCCCAACTTGTTGGCCAGGGTCATTGACTGCAATGGGCCACTGACATATGTGGTATTTGCTGAGCTTAGTGACTTTGCTGAATGTATATATGTTCTGCTGCAACATTGCAAGGTCCTGTGAATTGTTTAAAATTCTATCATGCAATAAGCTCTACGCACCTTGCATCTCTTTCTCTTTCTACCATGTCATTCAACTCATCCTCCAATTTTCCCCTCCCTCAATGGCCTCAAGAGCTCATTGAGGTCCTTTGATCTGTATGCCATTTCCTTATTGGCATAGTGTGCCATACTCTTGTGGATGCCAGGCTTTAATCAGCCCAGCTTATTGCCAAGTTTGCAACAAGAGAAATCATGGAGTAAGTCCTAATGTTGTTCTTTTTGCTTTGTTGACACTTTTCTAGTATGGAAAGGCAGGTCACTATGGCCTTTGCTGGTTGGGACTACCCCCATGCAAGGGACAGGATAGGGCATATTGCCCTGCTTGTGGGGAGGTATATTACACTCATGTTTGTGATTTGGGTCATAGAGAGTGTAGAGGTATGTTTTTTTCTTTTATTACCTTGGAGCATTTGCTAATGAATTATGTGGAATGTAGCAATGGCTCCATAGATTTTGATGACAACAGCACAAGGTGCTCTAATAGAGAGCAATAAGTAGATATATATCTTTTTCAAATCTAAATCCTCTCTTCTTGCACGGCATAGCACTGGCCTTGGTATATAGAATAGCATATATCTCATGTACACAAGCACATACAGTAATATAGATTGTAGAGTAACATGGATTGTAGAGTAATATAGATTGTACAGTAGTATAGATTGTACAATAGTATAGGTTGTACGGTAGTATAGATTGTATGGTAGTATAGATTGTATGGTAGTATAGATTGTATGGTAGTATAGATTGTATGACAATAAAGTCTTTGCTTGCTCTGATCCTGTGCACCCTATGTCTTTGTCCCAGTCAATACACTGGCTGTCAAGCTCATAGCGAGCCGCTTGTAACCCATACAGCCAAGCCAATATTAATGAATCTTTGGCAGTTTTCCTTGCAAATAATAATCTACCTGTCCCCAGTGCTTTGAAGTGTCCATCACATTCAAACAAGCGGTAGACATATAGGGAAAATGAAAATAACTTTGAAGTGTGTTCTCATCATCCTGTTTTCAATCTTTTGCTGACATCCAATAATAGAACAATGTTATTCAGACTGACCATACCCAGGCTGACATGCCTCCACCTCAGACTAATGGTTCACCTGGTCACCAGAGCCCAATGTCTCTGAGTACACATCCACAATCTGAGGCCCAATCAGAAGATAGCCATTTGGTTCCAAGGGTGTGTAATGATGCTGTTGTACTAGGGCTGGGCTCTCCAATTGATGATTTGAAGAAAACAGCTGCTTTCATCAACGCACTACCGGGTGCAACTTTGGAACAGAGTAACATGCAGCAAGATGATATCAACTGTCTCTGTGCTGCAGACTCAGATCCACACCTCGATGTTACAGACAAGCATTTCATCAAGGCTCTTTATATCTTCCTATCAATGACCAATGCTTTGCAGGCTACTTATGATGCCATTCATTCTACTATCAGCAAGTGCTATCCAGACAATCCTTTTCTTTCCTTTGGTCAAATGAAGTGCCACGTTGAACAACTTAGCAGTGTGGTTCTGATATCCTATGACATGTGCCTGGATACTTGTGTCAGTTTCACTGGTCCTCTGGCTGGTTGTGACCATTGTCCCATGTGTGGAAAGGACCATTACCAATCTGCCACGCAAGAGGCTCATTGGCAGTTTATTACTATTCCATTGGGTCTGATAATTCAGGTGCTCTATGGCTCACCTGAGACTGAAAACAAGATGCATTATCATGAACGAGCAATGGGAGAGATTTTAGAGTATGCCTGAATGTGTGGTGGGAAAGTCAAGGAGTATAATGACACTACATGTGGTCACAATTATCTGGAGGCCATTGAGACTGGAAGGATTAAGGATCATGATATTCTTGTGCAACTCTCTCTCAATGGTGCTCAGCTCTACCATGACAAGGACTCTGATTGCTGGATCTTTGTATATATTATCCATAATCTGCCTCCTGACCTGTGCTACAAGAAAAGGCTCATTATCCCTGTGGGGTTTATTCCAGGTCCAGAGAGATGAAAAATGGTGACTCTTTCCTCTATCCAATACTCCATCACTTTAGAATGAAGGCCTGCAGATCTGGGATGCTTCTATGCAGGCTCATGTATCTTACTTGACACCATTCCTTTTCATGACAGCTGATGGTCCTGCAATGGTGATGGTCTCTGGTATGGTTGGACACAGTGGCAAATTTGGTTGTCATCTGTACTGTGGTCTTCCTGGTTGCTATCAAGAGAGAGACGAACATTACTATCTGGTGATGCTTAAACCCAATACCTATAGCATTGTAGGCTGTAATCATGACAATATAACATTCTCTGATCTGAGGCAGTACCAGCAGGGTGTATCCACATGCTACCATGACAATCTTTGTAGACTGCTTGGGGCTGATAATCTGACTCAGTTCAAAGACTGCTGCCTTGAGACTGGACTATGCAAGCAGATAATTCTCAGTGGGCTTCACTGTAGTCTAGGCATCCCAAATATATTCCTGCTGGATATTATGCATCTCATCAACCTGAATGACCCTGATCTGCTGCTTGGTCTCTGGCATGGCACTATCAAAGTTTACCCATCCAATAGGATGGAGCTCTGGAACTGGCGCATCTTGGTTGGCGATATCTGGCAGGCTCATGGAAAAACAGTGGCACTGGCAACTCCATTCATCCTCTCCTCCTTTGGGTGTGCACCTCAAAATCTGGCAGAGAAGATCAATTCTGGCTATAAGGCTTGGGAATTCCAAATATATCTTATTGGCCTTGGTCCAGCTCTTTTCTGACATATTCTCACACAAGAATATTGGGTTAATTACTGTAAGTATGTCTCAGGTGTTTGCATCTTACAAAGGTGGGTCATTTCTCCAGATGAGCTCAAACAAGAACACAAGCTACTCTGCAATTTCACACGCAAATTTGAGGAACTGTATTATCAATGTCATGCTGACTGCATTCATTTCATCTGGCAGAGCATCCATTTGCTTACACATATTGCTTTGGAAACAATTCATCTTGGTCTGCTTTTGTGTTACTCCCAGTGGTTGATCGAGACCACTATTGGAAACCTTGGAGAGGAAATTCACCAGAATCATGATCTGTACATGAATATTGCTCAATGAGGGGTCCTGTGTGCACAGTTGAACTCAATGCTCACAATGTTTCCTCATCTCAACCTGAACAAGGATGATTTGTTACCTCAGGGTGCCAAGGATCTCAGACAGGGCTACACTCTTTTGCACACATGTTAGACTACTGCTGAGCCAGTCATGGAGGCCAAGGCAGTTGCGATTCTAAGGTACTAGGAAGAAATGGACTGGCCCAATCTGAATACATGGCCCTGATCCATGAAGTGATGGTCTCACCTCCAGCTGCCCAATGGACAGAAGGCATGCTCAAGATGGTACAAGTCACATTTGACCCATCCACTGTAGAAGACAACATGTGTCAAGGTTTGCTGTCTTGCTCTTTTGTTCTCACTTTCAGGTATATTACTTGCCTGATGGATGTCGATGGAACACCTGCATTTGGTGAAGTCAAATACTTCTTCTGATTGCAGTTTGGTGACACTGTACACACTCTTTCTTTAGTTTCCATGTTTTCTCCTCCAGACCAGGAGCTTTTTAACCTCTCTCACCATGCCGTGTATATCTGTCACAGCAATGGTATAGACGCTCTTATGGTCGTGGACATCAAGGTGATCACTGCAGTTGTTTCTATGGTCCCCGATTTCCAAGTGACTCCCAAGGGTGAAATCATTATTCCAGACAACAGGTTCTCATTGGTAGAGGCCCCGTTTCTCAAACTGGCTTCATTGTGTGGGGCTTTGGGTGAAGATGATGATTCTAATGATAATGATAATGGCACTGCAATGTAATTTACATGACTTGACTTGCATTTGTAACATGATGCAAAAGAAAAAAGATAGAGTGACTACTTTGAGTCAGAGGATTTTGTATCTGGGTTGACGTCCACTAGCATGACATCTGCATTGCTTGTGCATTTGCCTGTGTTCAACTGTGTATGATTGGATACATCCAACTGAATATAACATATCTTTAGCATAATTTCCATAAGATGGTTTGCTCACATACCTTATATCTTGTATGCTGGGATGGTGGTTTGGCATGATATATAAGCCTCTTGCCTTGAGGCCCAAATCTAACACCAAGGATTGGGATGTCTTGAAGGCAAACTGGAAAGCTGTCGGTGCTCTGGGTAGTTGAGGAACTCTCGATGCTTGGGCTTTCTGAACAGAGAGCTGACTGCACAGATCTGGGATAGGAATATATGCATATAGTACCCCATATGAAACAAGTCAAGTTACTCACCAGATTAGTTCAAGTTCTTTTGAATCTTCTTTAAATCTAAGGTATGCTGGATTGCCACTCTCGCACAACATGTCTTTGTCTGCTATTCACAGAAGTGCAAGCATTGCCTTTTAGTTTGGGGGGATGCCATTGGCCTGGGTATCTTCGGACATTGATATAAGGTAGACTTGTAAAAGACACGCTTGAAAATGAAGCCCATCTTTCACATGTTTTTACATCTCTTGCCTCTTACCACATCATTGTAAAACCCATCACTGCATGTATCACTGCTTTATTCTTTTACTTTCCATTTCACTGCATCCACTCTTAGGACTCTCTGGTGTCGGTTACTAGTATTCTGCCTTGCTTTCATGACACTGAGTCTTGAATCTTCTGGATTAACAAATACCATATTCCTGGACCTGAGGCACTTATCATCAGACATCCCACATGCTCCAAACATGTCTCATGGCCAGCTATTCGCCTGGAATTCAAGTCTGCTGATGGACCGCATGTGAGACACATGCATGACTCTGGATTCCAGTCCAGCGGTGAGTGCATCCATGACTATATGCGCCTGGAAATCCTCCCTTTTTTCCCATTAGAACATGTGTTCTTCTCCTATCGATCTTCAGCTTACTTGTGCTTTGGATGAACAAATGCTGGGCAGTGGCAAGTCATCATACATACAATCACAGATCTTAATCAATTGCCAGAGACAGAAGATCAATGATTTGGAGAACCAGAATTGGATCCTGGAGGTGGACATTGTCATATGGAGGACATGGTTCATTACTGCACAGTAAGTTTCTTTGACACTTTCTCCAAGTGGGGTCTTCTCTCACTATCAACAGGGATATGCTCAACAAACTCATTCAGAGCAGTCAGAATACTACTGATCTAGCATCAACTACCTGGCTACCAGCCAAGATATTCCATCACCCTTAGACCCAAAGGACTACCATTAAGTATGCTTTTGGACTGCCAAGTCTTTTGAGGTGTATTGTGATGCCTTGACTGGTGAAACAGATGGTTTGGTGACCCAACAAAAGAGACATGGCTGACGATGAAAGTCCAAATGTAATGAAGATCTGAGTTGATATCTGTACTTGAAAATGCAGATGGTTCTCCCATACCTCAAAAGACCATTGTCAAGGTTGGACAAAAGGCTTGGAGGCTGTGGCAGGGTATGAACACTGCTGGACTGGCTCCACCTTCCTGGGGAAAGGCCAGCAAAAAAGCATACAAGTACTTTAACAGTGAGATGCTGAATGAGCCTGGATTTGAATTCTTCAGGTACTGTGAAGGAAACTGGAAGATTACGTGGTGGGCCACCAGGGTGTATGCATCCTGGGCATGCAATCATTTCAAGTTGAGTGATGCAGGGGACAGCAACAGCAAGGAACTGCATGTGACCAAGCGAAAGCATGATCATCTTGATGACCCTCAACTGCTTCAAATCAACGATGACAAGACTGAGAATTCCCTTTGGCCTGATCTGATCGAAAACAGTTGCAATAACAGTTGCAATATCCTAGCATTGCTGGCATCACCAGCACTGTTCACCTTGATTCACACCCAGGTATGTACACACTGGAATCAATTATAAAGATATCTGACTAGAGACTACTAAATGCTAGCAACTGGTAACAACTCTAGCTAATCCTCTGTACATGAAAATGCTAGGCTTTCCATCCATTCTGACTCCTCCCAATAGCAACAAGCTTTACAATAATGTCAATACAAGCACCACATGCAGCACTGCAAACCTGACCATGAACCAAGAGCCTGTCCAAAGTACACAAGGTACACTATCTTCCATCACTGCAACAACCATATCCTTGTCTTCTGCCCCTGCAATAACCATGTCCTGCTCTCCTGCACTGATGACGATCACTTCTTCACTCTCCCTGACTACTATGCTTGCAACAACCACTTCTTCAGCACCCTTCACTGCTACAATGTCTGAAAAAGAAACTCATGTGACCCAAGATACAGGGATAAGGTCAGTGGACAACAACATGATGGTTACTGGTGTAGCACAGAGCTTGGCATTGACCTTATGTGGGACAACTCCAACCCTTGCAAGTACTGATAACAATGAACCCGCTGGATGGTGTCAAGGCTCAGCAAAAATGTGCAAAAGGATTGGCTGTTGTTGGCACAGGGTTGACAGATAAGTACCTTGGCTTATGACAAGTTTATGTGATTCAAACTGACATTTTTCTAGGAACTTCTGCATGAAGAACTGGTTGCAAGAGAATCCCAATGGCTTAAAAGACACCTTTGAGCAATATTTCAAGGCACTTCCTGCAGAGGCAAGAAAGGTAAGTATCTGTGGCAGTTTTCCATTTCACCATGTTCTTACCCCAGTTTGTGTACAGACATACAAAGACTGTGCCACTGCAGCTGTAAGTATCTCAATGGCATGCCCTTAACCATGTGCTGACAATGGAAAACAGCAAAAAGCAGCTTGGATAGGGAAGAAAAAGGGTATGTATTTCTCCCCATGCTTGAAGCTGCTATGACTTGCTCACAATACTCAACATCTAGGCACGACCCAGCCCAAAGCACAATGACACCTCTGTCCTCTCACACAAGACTTGCATATCGCACAAAGGGAGCCAGAACATGGAACAGAGTCGGAATGCGGAATGGAACCACACACATGGAATGGAATTGGACTGTAGCATGGAACAGGAGCATGGAATGGATCAGGGATGTGGAACAGAATGGGAACTGCAGGGGGAGGATGGGAAAGCCCCGTTAATGTCCTGCAATATTCTGTAAAATCCAATAAAGGAACAACAATAATGGAATGAGAAGTCAAATATCAGATCAATTGACAGCCATTATTGTTGTTTTCACGTGACTTTGTAGTCACATGATTTTCATTACTTCATTTTTTGCAAATTTTCGATGAGCTATATCTCGTTCAATTCTTCATAGATCTCTTAGATATTTTAGGAGTGAGTCCTTGTATATATAGGCTAGTTGCATGCCAAGTTTTGTAGCCTGATGTGCGCTTGTTAATGTTTCGATTTTTGACCAGTACATATGAATGCCCATAGTGTCAAATGCTTATATCTCCTGTAATATTGGATGTAATGGCAAGCTGTTTAATGATTATGTTTATACATATGTATTCTAGTTGCACGGAAAATATGAAGCCTCCAATCCCAGCCATTCAGTTGTAGTAAGCCCACTATTTCTTTCCCATGGAAACACAGCAAAATGCTTATAACCAGCCAAATGCTCAATGGAATAGCAAACAAGTTCATATATGTATTGACAAATAGATAATGAAGTTGCACCTAATTTTGGTGATCTGATTGCAAGCCTGCAATATGTTATGCACATTACAGATCTTTATCCCATGAAATGCCAAATAACAGTGTAAGTGAGTCTGTAAGGACTGAGTTTTATAACCCTAGAGAGAGTAGATTACAATAAAAGAGAGTAGATTACAATAACAGAGAGTGTGTGTTGGCATTCAACAAGGGGCAGGATGTGTGTTGGCTCATTTGCTCGTGCTAACACCTGGCACCCTCAGGCTGATGTAGCTAAGCTAGCAGCTGCAAGGTTGGTTGTTGTCCCAGATAAGATGCAGTGAGAAGGGGATAGATAAGAGAGGGAAAGACTAGGGCACAAGGTGGACAGCGGTTCCACATGAGCAAGTGTCGAGGTGACTAGATAAGACAAGAAAGCATGCAAGAGAAAAGGGAAAACAAACTAGATTCTACTGTACTACTATGCAATCCTTGAAAGGAGGCAGTTTATATACATTTTGGAGTCCCTACTAAGTAATTGAGATCAGAGGTAAGGAGCGAGCAGTATTGGTAAGGAGTGGGTATATGGGTTGATGTTGCACCAGATGAACAGGAAAGTGTATAGGAAAAGGGAAGGGGAAAGGTGGGCTGTGGGGGTGGGAAAGAGCATGATTCATTTGCAAGAGTCTTGTGGCAGTAGTTGAGGTGAAGGCAATGAGCGAGGGTTAACAGTTGAAAGGGAGGCAGTGAGACAAAATGATAAAAAATGAACAAGTCCAATGTGGGTGCTCCGACCAGAACACACCACTTCATCCACATTTCCATCAACACTCAAACTGCACCCCAACCAACCCTTTCTCACCTCAGGAGAGTCATTCATCAAACTCGATGTCACCAATCTTACCCCCTCTCCATGGCCAACAAACAGCTGTTCCTCAAATCCTGATGTCAGACCAGGGTTTAGCAGCGGCCATCTACCCACTGCATCTCATAAATATGTCTAGACTCACTCCTCAGTCCCTCCCACTGCTTGCAACTGTTGTCTCATCATTTCCCCCATCTCAATAGGATACCGTCCCCCAAGTGCCCCAACAATCCATTTTGTCATTCCAGGCCAGTCATTTTTCTGGCCTGACCATCTGCCACTGGATGTACAACTCCCACCATGTACTACCCACCCCTCACCCACCATTTGGCAGCATCAGTGGAGGGTCTGTAATGGTACATTCCTTGGCATCTAACTCCTATGGACCTTCAGAATTTGCCCACTCATTGTTGGGATATGGTGCCACCCCCGATACTACTGACCCCTCAGTTGGCAGGGGATACAATGCCCCATTTTCTTTCCATCCAGCCCAAGATCAGTGAGGGGCAAAAGAACT
Source organism: Russula lepida (assembly GCA_003316425.1). Lineage (NCBI taxonomy): Eukaryota > Fungi > Basidiomycota > Agaricomycetes > Russulales > Russulaceae > Russula > Russula lepida. Next base: position 1,056 of record QFEZ01000501.1, on the reverse strand, counting down.
GCATCAAGGCTCTCTATGACTGTGTGGTTTGGTCACATCACCGATTTCACTGAGAAAGTATCCTGCATCCACATCAACATGAACAAAAAGTCAAGCTTCGTTGCATGATTGTAACAATGCTGCAGAGCTGGGGACCCTGCATGTTCTTCTGGAACATCTAGATGTAAAAACAATATGCTGTTCATGTAAAAATTATGCTGTCCATGTATTGTAGCATTTGTAAGTATTATACTGTACTATACAACACGGGATGAAGATCTGTAATGTGCATAACATATTGCAGGCTTACAATGAGATCACCAAAAATTAGGGGCAACTTCATTATCTATTTTTCAATACACATATGAACTTGTTTGCTATTCCATCAAGAATTTGGCTGGTTATAAGCATTTTGCTGTGTTTCCATGGAAAAGAAATAGTGGGCTTACTACAACTGAACGGCTGTGATTGGAGGCTTCATATTTTTTGTGCAACTAGAATACATATGTATAAATATAATCACCAAACAGCTTGCCATTGCATCCAATATTACAGGAGATATAAGTGTTTGATGCTATGGGTGTTCATATGTACTGGTCAAAAATTGAAACATTAATGAGCACACATCAGGCTACAAAACTTGGCATGCAACTAGCCTACATATACAAGGACTCACTCCTAAAATATCTAAGAGATCTATGAATAATTGAATGAGATATAGCTTGTCAAAAATTTGCAAAAAATGAAGTAATGAAAATCATGTGACTACAAAGTCACATGAAAAAGTGTAACCGGCCTTGGGAACAGGAGTTGATGCATCACTCTGTTGCCCATGTAAGAGATGAAGAACCGGTACAAAAGGTCTGTTGGTCTAGTCCTGTGGCATCATCGTGCGTCATGAGTCTAGACGCGGCATCTTGTTATCTTGCTTACTGGTCCGATGATATGTTTTTGTGCCCTGTTTCATGTTCACCTGTTTGCATGGGTCTAGCCTGCAGGGACCCTTGTACGATTACCGTTGTTTCGGACTTTTAGACTCCTACTCAGTTTGGTCTTAGACCCCTAGTTAGTCTAAAC
>QFEZ01000500.1:565-12477 GCA_003316425.1 Russula lepida | reverse complement strand
GTATCTACTACTATGTACAGTATAAGTCCGGGAGCCGATCCATATCGCTAGAGCGGTCTGTCTCAACAGCCTTCAGATTCACAAGGTGTTGAGCTGTTGCCTGGGGCAACACAGAAATTTGCATGGAAGGCATACTCACTGGCTGGGCCTTCTTCGACTTGGTGGAAGACAAAGTCTGCAGAAATAGAAGTTCACATGAATTCAACTACATCTGCAGAGAGTATGACCAACCTTGCCACATTTCCAGCCCATTTACACTGAGATTTGACTCTCACTGTGATCTTTCTCCTCCTTTTTGGCCTTTTCTTTGTCAGACTTTCCACCATCAGTATCATGCATGTGTAGTGTTGCTGTGGTCCAGTCTGGTGTGGTGCAAGTTGAAACTTGGTACCAACTTGCACTAAACAAGCTCACAACAGTGTACACAGGTGTGAGAAGTAGGGAAAAGATCATCTGAGGTTTTTCTCATGGACCCATGCCCACAACAGTGATGGAATACAGGGGGAGCAGTGGACATCCTCTCTGCCAGTCCATTCTTCAATGCCTCAAGCTTTTTCTGAATCTCTACATTTTCCAATCTATTCCATTGCAATCACTCCAAGTCTGACACCTGCCATTTGGAAACCCACCTCAATCGCATTTGCACACCACCTCCTGGCTCCTTCTCATTTTGAAATGCGTCATATCTTTATTCTGTCTATTTTGCTCTCAATTCTGCTTCCAAAGCATTGCTTCAACTATCTTCCAAGCTCCTATATTGTAATACAACCCCTATAGCACTATCATGTATTTAAAGTGTCTAGTTTAGCTTGAATCATTATTGACTTCACTTCTATTCTGTGTGCTCTTCCTCATCGATCCTCATTTTCTTATCCCTTTGGCACATCATCTTTTTTCTCCACATAACCTCAGCCTTCAAGTGTTGCACCCCATTGGCTCTATCATAGCCACTCTTTGACCACATTCTGGTCACTTCCTTTCTGCACACGCCCATATTTGTATCAAACAGGTTGACAAGTGTTACAGGATTCCACAAGGTGATTCATTCACACAGCACATGATGCATAAGAACTATTGTGTACTCTATTGATAGAAATGGTTTTAAAAAAGATCTGAAACTACTACAATGTGGCTATGACAAAGTCCAAGGACAGAGACACGACACATGCACAGCCAACTGGTGCATCATCAGTAGTAAGGAAGGGAAACATCTTGTCTCTGGGGGTGCATCAGGGAAAGGTCCCAGTGTTGAGATTGAGCCAACAATATTGTGTTGGTATGTCTTTGATTGCTTGTGTGGCTGCTCCTGTTCTGGATACCATGGCCTCATCACCCTCATCTTTGTCCATTTCACCCTTTCATGTACTGGATTTCTTCTTTAGTAGGTACTTGATCATCTCTGCCTTGTATGCCTAGATAGCCCCTTGGTGATCAACATGGTCATGAATTTGATGAGCAACTGAAAGATGAGCGTAAGTTTAATGTGAGAGGAGAAGCAAACCATAAACAATAAAGTTACCCCACTTTCAGAATGAAAGGACACATTACTTGAGACGTGTTGCCAATGAGTTCAGCATCCCACCTAACTAGAACTACCATTAATGACATCATGCATGGCCCATGTGAGCTTGGCTGTACCTTCCTGTCCTTCTCCCTCCAGCACTTCAGTCTGGGTGGTGGCTAGTGTCACCATTGTGAGCGGTGTTGCTTTGTGAGGCAGCAAAGAGACAGACAACCACAGCTCAGATGGTGAGGAGACTCAAGAGAGTGGATCAGATGACTGTGTTGGCACTGAGTATTGCAAATTATGTGAACGGCCGCAGACTGGTGAAGGGAGCTCTGGGGAGTCAAGGACAAGGGGTGGTCAGGGTCTTGTACCTGAAATGTGAGCCTGAGTGAAGCTAGGATGGCATTGGAGGTGGGGCTGAAACATGGGCAGATAGTAGTGAAGAGTAGCTCATTATAGGATGCAGGATATGAATTGTGTGAACCTTGGAGTCTGAGTCTGTCATACATGTGTGAAGGCTCTAGATGCCAAGCAGATGACAGAGAACTTTATCATCAATGATATCCTGTGCAAATGATGCTCTCTGCTCGAAGATGTCGACAAGATTGTCCTGGCTTGCTGCTTGCACAAATATCCATAGCTGCCCAAGAGAGGTGTTACAATGGCCTGTGCAAAAATATAATGATGGTGATAGTGATGCTTGGAGCTAGTTGGGGTTAGGGTTGGGCAAAGAGGTGAGGGCCATCACACCAACTCATTGCTGAGGGTGAGATGTAAGTGATGTGGGTGGATTATGGATCAAGGCCATTTCTATGGGTGGTTCACATGAGCCAGGACCACTCCTAGACCACTTGTCGCCAACATCCAAGCAGATGGGAAAAGTCTTAATAATCAACTTGCAAGTCACTGGTGTCAGCTTGGAAAACCAGTCCGGTCCAAGCTGTCACATTTCCAAGCCAGTGTGCAAGTTACACCAGTGTCAACTTGAACTTGTGGCAATACTACACATGCGCCGACTTTCCCTATCACTCCAGGGTTCATCCTTACTGGCCTGTAGGTTGTGTCTTGAATTTGAACCTTTCAAGAGTGCTCCCAAACTTATAATAGAAGTCTTCTTATGGGCAGCTGGAGGTGTCGACAAGCTTGAGTCTACAGGAGACACTGGCTCTCTGGACTGTAAATGCAATGGGCCCATCAAGGCAGGAGGCGAGGATGAGTGTAGAGCACCAATATTAATGGATTGAGAGGATGAGCAATGGAAGAAAGGGATGGAAAATGGGGTTAGGTGCTTCGATGTTCCATGCCAAATGGAGCTGGATGGACTGAGAGGTGTCTGTTGAGAGGCAGCCAAAGAGCTTGACTTATAGGAACTTGATGTGGTGTTGGGACAACTTGAGAGGTGGCAGTCAGGTGTGCTGGCCATAGGGATCAGCACGGGTATAGTATGGGTTGGGCTGGACAACACCAGACCCGAACCTGTCATAACCGTACCCTTGCAGGGTAAGGGTACATACCATACCTGTATTTCTAAGGTGTTGTATGGGTTCACACATTCACACAGCATGTTATGTGCAAGGAACATCATGAGTTGATTCTAATATATATACTGTAATAATAATATACATCACAATACAGTGAAACTATCACAATGCAACTACACAGAATGCTGCCAATACAAACAATGTGTCCAAAGGACTGTCATTTGAGTTGGCCTTGCGTTGAGTGGTGTCATCACTGATATGACAGGTTGGAGGCACTGTGCCACCATGGCAGAGTTGAAATTCTGGCATGACTGGTGGGGGTGGTACGGGGACATAAGCATGCCACATACATCCTGTGGATTTGGCACAGATGAGGTGGGTGAAACTGCAGAAACAGGAGGGCCAGCAGAGGGCAACAAAGAAGCTGTTGTTGTCTCTGCATTGCCTGAGCTACATGTCTCACATGATTCCCAAGTTGATGTGCTTTTACTTTGGGGCACATGTGAGAAGGCAAAGGAGGCAAGCCAGTGGATGACATGCTCCCACCTTGGGCTGGATGATGGAAAATGAATGGGTAACAGCTGGGAATAGGCTGGCCAAGACTTGAGAGGGAGTTAGATGCACAGCCAGAGAATGATGATGGCTCTTTGCCTGGCCAAGGATTGACATCCTAATCCCGATGGTCAAGTGGGCTTTGTTGGGGAAGGCCCAGGGATGGAGATGGACTGAGGCTTGGTGGCAGTCCATGGTCATTGCAGTGAGTGGCTTGACTGTACAGTGAAATGCCAAGGGGTGGCATGAGTTTGTGTGAGGGGGAGAGTTCCTAGAAAGGAGGGGATATCAGCATTGAAACAAAAGAGGAGAGGTACTTCCATGTGACATTTTGCCTCACACTAAGTCACAATGATAAGAGAAAAGAGATTGAAAGGAAAGAGGAAAAAGCATTCTGAGATGGTAGCACACACAAAAGAGAGGGGGAAAGACTGGAAACTGCATTCCAACTGTAAGGCATTTGTTATATATATGAGGGTTCTGAGTTTTGACTAATCCTTTTATGTTGTAAGATGGGTAGAACAGGTGAGTGAGAGAGTCGAGGAGTGAAAAAGTGAAGACATGTGGACCATGGTCACTCGGGCATCACATGGCATGTGACACCAATAGTGATGGATGCAATAAATCAAGTGTGCATATGGTAAACAGAGGTCAGATCATGCTACAAGTCAATACTATGAATGAAAAAGAAAAAGAGAGGGATGTCCAAGAGTTATCGGCAATGGCTGATGTGCCTGTACACTCAGCTGTCCAGAATAATAGAAGGACATGTTTTCCTAATGTGCACTGTGCAGTGTCCTCAAAAATCGGGTGCAAGGTCTTGTGAGTGGATTTCAGGGTGAGAAAAGGTGACTACTTGGGGCCCAAGTTGAGGGTGAAACATTGTGGAGTTGGGAACACAGTGGCACAAGAGCTGGGAAGGCAGGGGCTGTAGAGACAAGATGGCCTGGATGGGGACTTGCAGTTGTTGAACTGTGAGTGACGAGCATGCATTGAGCAACTTGAGCTTCAAAGAAACATGCCAAAAACAGTCTGAACTCTGAATTGAAGCTGTCATGATTGCTGGAGGGTGGTGGCAGTTGTGCAGTCAGGACCTGAGAGGGTGTGAATGCAGTACCATGACACCACAGTTCTGGGTATGGTGTCCCTGCAGGTGTTGAAATCAGGAACTGTAACCATAACCGTGTGACCCTTAGCCTGAAAACCTCAGGTAAACCTGTACCCATGTCCAATGCTAGTTGGGCTCGACTTTGATCACCTTAAACATTACGTCCAGTGTTACATACACATTATAAACATTTGCTCATCCCACATTATTTCATCCATGACTTCTGTTTCCAAACAGTATCTTTCCAATCTTAAAGTTGCTGCTGATACAGACAGCATGTTTTGTGCTGAGGATAATGACGATTTGGATGATGGGGACATTGACTCAGATGCTGAAGATATTACCAAGTTGCAACTGGATGGTTGCTACAATGCCCATGGCAATGCTGACCTTGAAGAGTGGTTTGCAGGTATCAAACACGATCCCCTCAAGCGTGCTCGCAGAGTTATTTGTCTTTTATGCTCTTTAGACCTACACAAGCAAAGCTTCCATGAGTTCATCCAAAGTGGAAATGAACGAAAATGGTTCACCAAAATTGATGATGATGGCAAATGTGTTATGGTTGAAATTACTGAGCAACAACCTCTGAGGGATGTGAAGATGAGGTGGGATTTGGTTTATATGATGCTGGAACATCTTAGAGATCTCTGGCTGGTTAGTTTGTCTCAGCAACTGGATAGTGCCATAGTGGAGACTAATAAAAATTTAACAGGCTATCGATTGGTATTTTGACACTGATTTGATCGACTTCTCTCATTGGAAACTGTCAAAACTTGATTGGTATATCCTTGAAAGGTTAGAGATGGTCTTGAGTGTGAGTCATTGACTTAACCCATGGGCAGGCACTCATGTAATGACAGATTCCTCACACATTTCAACAAAGCATGTCGTCTGAATCCACACCAGTTTTGTCACATGTGATCTCTAGTTTCAAGAAGTTTATGACTGAGTGGGAAAAAATTGCTACACAGTACAAGAAGCTCCAGCCCTGGGCAGAAATTGGCCTGCGATGGGCAAAGAAATATTATATTTGAATGGATGATACAGATGCATATGTCGTCACAATGTGTCGGTCTTTGAATTGATATCTGTTGCAGTGTTGTTCTAACCTCTGACTTTATTGAACAGTTCTCAATCCTTCTATGCGCTTCTCCTGGATTGAAGCTGAATGGAAACATCATTATATTTGGGAAGCGAAAGATATCATTCTAAAGCTTGTAAGGCTACACCACCTTTCAGCTCACTCAGTACTTTCTCATGACTTGCAGATGCACCAGTACCATAACCAGAAATTGTCAACATCTGAAGCTGCAACAACTAACCCCCTGCCCAACCTGCCCTGGTCTCTGGGATCAAACCAACTCCAATGCAATTTAAGGTTCAAGATTCCGTATACAACAAAAAATCCATGCAGAATGAGTTCTCTGTAGAATTTGAATTACAGAAGTATATGTTGGGTTCAATCTCAAGCGAGGAGACCAGCATCCTGCAGTTCTGGGAGGTGAGATGTGATTGAATGGTGTTTGGCACTACAACTCACTCCCTCAACAGGCTAATAAGATGGAATTGCCAATGCTTTTTTCAATCGCCATGGATTACCTCCTGGTCCAGGCAACATCTGTACTGTGGAAGCACATATTTTCTTCTGCAAAGGACACAAACACTGTGAAGCAAAACCAAATTAGCCCAGTTCTCATGGAGGCCTTACAAATGCTGAAATACTTGCTCAAGAAAGAATGCCTCGACTTTGTGAAAGGGTGGTTGACAGAAGAAGTGGCCATGAGTGAGCCTAGGGTGTCAACGGTGGCTAGCCTCAGCTCTCTCTTCAAGGATGATCCTGATACTGCATTGGACACTTTGTTGAAAAGGCTTGGTAACTACGATTGATTGTGCATCCTCAGTTATTTTATGTCCACTGCAATGAAAAATATATTCTACTTGGCCATGTTTCTGTCATGGCACCATGTTGGTGTTTATTTGGTATCTGAGTTCATTGATCCAAGTTCAACCAATGCATATGCATATACACATTGACCTTATCCTGCTTTTTTTTTTCTTCTCTGTTATTGTTGATGACCACTATGTGCCTTCAAAATCCACGACAGACCTCGGAGAAGAAGCAATTCACTCCCTCAATCTCAGATGTTGTGCGTGTTGGTGGATGGTACAGAGTAGGCAAATTACTTGGTATTGGGGGATCTGGTGAGCTCAACTCTGACTCAAATTTGAGACACTTTTTTAACCTCATTAGGGAGTGTCTATCTAGGAAAAGACATTATGATGGGGTCTGATGTTGCTCAGAAGATAGGGCACCAATGCAGTTTGCCTTCAAAGCTCAGTCATGAATACAATGTGTATACAACTATCACTGGTAGCAGAGGAGTCTCTCAAGTACTCTGGTACAGCAAAGAAGGTGGACATGAAGTTATCGTCTTGGATTATCTCGGAACTTCACTGGGCGACCTGATCAATCAGCTCAAGTCTGACCATGGAAAGACATTCTCATACGCCACTCAAATGGTATGTTTGGTATATAAAACAGACAATTGTACTAAATAAACTCTTGTGTACAGCTCTTGGCAGTTGAGTCACTTCATAGTCAACACTACATGCATCGTGACATCAAACCCAGGAATTTCATGATTTGCATTGATGACCTTCATCCTTCCCTCTTCCTCATTGATTTTGGCTTGGCACGGTTATTCTGCAATCCCGCAGCTTATTTACATACCTCTTTCACAACAAATCATTCAATTGTTGGTACTCTTCTGTTCACATCCATTAATGGCCAAAAAGGCTGTACCCAGTCACATTGCGATGACCTGGAGTCACTTGCCTACACCATCATTTATTCAGTACTCAGCAATTTGCCCTGGTCTAGCAATTCTGCAGGCAACAACAAGAAGGCAATCCTCTGAAAGAAAATATCAATCACTGTGGAAGAGCTGTGCAAAGGCTTACCCACTCCCTTCTGTAAATTCATCACCTATGTCCATCCTCTCGGCTTTGACCAGAAACCGGACTATCAGTACCTTCATTCCATCCTCTTACAGTGCTTGAAAGCAGAGACTAATCAGCCCATCAGAGTGCCACCATTGTACTTGTGCCAGGTCAGCATAGACAGTGAACCTATTTTCACTGGTTGGGTGTAAGTAGCCTCACCCTGTATGAAATAACCGATACTAACTAGATTATTTAGCCTTCACTCTTTGACTCTCATGATTGATAAATCATCTTGGTACATGAATCAAACACCCACTTGTGCCACTTGCACAAAAAGGCACAAGATGTAGCACTGTTTACTGTATTCATAGTTCGAGATGTTGGGTTTAAGCTTTTGAGGTACATGTAGGCAAAGACTTATCATGTGTCAATGAATATATTGTTGTAGTGGTCACTGGAGTGTAAATTTCTGATGATGAATGTCTTCAAGCTGGCTTAGGAGCTGAGCTGCATCCTAGCCGGAGAAAAGCCAGCTATTTGACTGGCTTGGCTCAATTGTGCTGAGCAATTGGGCACCCATGGCGCAGCTTGGCTGACAAGCCAACCAGGCAGCTAATTACAGCTCAGCTAATGGCTTGGCTTGACTACAGTAGCTGCCACAACACTACACGAGCCTGAGCAAGTGATGCTTGGCTTGAGGATGTTCAGTTAATAGTAGGTACTGCAGGTTGGGAAGAGGATTGGGGGGCCTTTCAACATGCTGAGCAATGGGTAAGCATCTTGTAGACCAATCAGATCACAGAATAGCATATAATCAACTGATGCAACCACCTACCACCTCTTCCATCCATTTTTCAGCATCGCTGGCTTCCTTGTCAGACTGATGTTCCTCAATCCATTTGAATTTCATTTGCGGGTTAAGGACTGTTTCAAGACAAGTCATTAGACAGGTGTAAATAGAAAAACAAAAAACTCACTCATTGCCAATGCATATACACATGTCTAGTGGCCCATTGCTACATACTCCATAATTTTCCCAATACCAAGGCTGATATAGTGTGAAAGTTCTGGAATTGTCTCCATAAGCTCCTTCCAATATACTACCAGTTTCTCATAGATCGGCAATGCAAGGGAAAGTGTTATACATTTCTCAGCCAATAGCATTTCCTGGCACATGTGTGGGGCTTGGAGAACCTGGTGAATGTCAATAAGGACCCAGAATTCCTTTGGCTTAAACAGCTGATGGGTATGTTCAGCTAATGCTGGCTTGCTTAGAAAATGTTCGATTGCCTGTAGTGATGTCAAAAAAAATTCCTAAGAACCAAGCAAAGTTGTAAAACTAACTGGATACAATTCAATACAACAATCAATCATATTGAATGTAGATGACCAGCGCATGACACAGTCTTGGAGAAGCTGGATGGCATGGAGTTGTGGCCAAGTCCCATCATGGATGCCCTCCAAAATGATGCTGTGGAATTCCTTGCGACAAGAACCAGATTTATGGCAGATAGCCACAATTGCCCTGGTGTTAGAAATGGGTTTGGCAGAGAGAGCGTTGGCATATTCAGTAAGGGCCAGTAGAGAAAGACTTGCAGATGACTCAATGACTGGATAATAAGGGTTGTCTTCAAGCTCCTTGAGGATTGTTTGAATGGCAATATTGACAACATGCAGAAAGCAGCTGGGTCAAAATTATGCAACTAAGTAATTAATAAGATGGTAAAAAGTGAGATACTCACTGGATGTGATTGCCAACATGACAAAATGGAATATTTATCTCAGAAAGCAGTTGTGAAAGCACCTGCATCAGTCTGCGGTTGTTGCTAGCATTGTTGAGTGTGAATTCACCAAGCTGTCATTTGTATTTCAGAGCATATTTGTTTATTATTAAATGAAACAAACCTTTCCAAGAACACCAGCCTCCTTTAAAATTGCAAAGATAATCCAGGCCAGATTTTCTCCATCATGCTAGCCCTCTATAATCCAAAATGCCAACAGCTTATTCTGGAGAACAAGGTGTCCATCCCTGCAAACAATATAGTGTGCTGTAAGGGCAAGGAATGATGCAAGATTAGGGTTGCTCCAGCAATCTGAAGTGAATGAAATATGCCCAATGGCTGACTAAATCAAGATTGATACATGTAATGGCACTTGAACATAGTATAAAGAGACTCACCTGAAAGTCTGACAATGTGTTCTGATGCTTGTTCTCATACTCCTCAAATACTATCTCAAGAAGTTTTGTTCAGTGGGGCAGATCATGCTCTGTAAGGTTGTTGTGACCATAAAGAGCCCAATCATGAAACAAAGGGTTGTCCACAATGTTAATGGCCTGTGAATACAAACACAATTAAATATGGCACATAGACTCAGAGAACAACCAACCTGGTCATCTGTGACAATCCACTTAATAAGCATTTAATGCCACATATTAATGTCAAATTTGGACATGTGTGATCTTGATGGAGTAGCAAGAATTGGACCAGATGCCCCATCTAAGTGTTTCAGCTTCAAAGTATGAACAATCTTGTTATATTCAGCACTATGGTGACTCTTGAGGTGGTTATGAATCAATGTTGTGATGCCATCAACATTCTTGTATGGATACCACTCACTGCATAATGATATTAAAATGAGAGTATATACTAAGTGAGATAACAACTTACAAGCAAAGTTTGCAACTGATGTATGGTGCCTTTGGTCTCCTGGTCAAGGGCTGTTCCTGGTCAGGAGGTGGCCATTTGGATGGCATAGTTGCAGACTCTTCAGGGCAACAGAAATACCATACATCAGTGGCAGCTGTAGATTGCCCTTTATCATGTCGTTTAAGAACTGGGGGCTAAAGCAAGGCCAAGACTGAAGATGAGGGCAAGGATTGCGCAGGGGTAGTAGGTGATGAGTGACTATCCACCAGTGTCAGGGGACCAATACCACATATCATGGATGGTGGGTCTACTGTGGGTGCAGCTGGAACATGAGGACACTTCCAAGTATGTTTTCAAGAACTTGTATCTCAGTTAGATGGAAGTTGCCTGCACTTCTTTCCAGCATTGGATGTTGCCTGGTTATCTCCACTAGTTCGCCAATTCAGAGATGGGAGATGAAATTGAACAGATTGCAGCAGCAGATGCAAGTTTGAATTAGAGAGATGGTGGGATGTTGGGCATGAATTTACAGAATGATCAGGAAGTTCATAATGTCACTGAAGGTTGTGATGGTTGTGAGATGCATTAAACACATCAGTTCCTGACTGGCTGGTAGGGAAATGAATGTGGGACATAGTAAATGTGGGGATTGTGGATGCTGAAGGACCAGCCAGTTGCAAGACAATTTGTGATGGATATTGTGGTCCTTGTTGCAGCCATTGCCCCTGCAATTGTGTATGGGAGCACCCATTGGGTCCATGGGAACTACCATAGGAGCAAGGCACAGCATCCATTCACGATCCAAAACAAAAAAAAGGGGGAAACAGAAATGGGGGGATTTGGACCAGGGATATTGATGAATCACTTCATTAAATAGAGTTGACTCAACTGGTGGTATGGCATTGAAGAAGTCATTTAAATGTATAGAAACCAAGTCCAAAGATCAGAGGGTCATTTATATGGTATCCTCTTATTATTGTTGAAGGACAACAGCAATGAAGGACAATAGCAATGGCACACATCACATTGACTCAATGCTCATTTGTGAGATGGGAATATATTAGTAATTTGACTAATTCACACCGTGGGTTGGACCAGTGTACAACTCAATTTTTTGGTCCAGTTTGAGTTACAAAAATTCCAAGTGGTGCACAAGTTACACCAGTGTGAAACCGGACTTGCGGCAACACTACAGGGGTATGTCTAAATGGCACATAATTCAGCAACATATGTACGGTGTAGACGTTAAAACCCACATGCAATTTTGCCCATTCTTTCATTAAAGCCCACATGGGCCAACTGAATGAAAAGTGCCGTTTTTGGTGAGTGGGCCCAATATGAAGATCTGCCGGTCACTTATGTGAGGTCAACAAATTAGCCACATGAACATTGTAGCGGGCTTAGTATTGAAATGGAAACTTAGTACTGATCTTTCAAAGAATTCAATGCGACTACCCTAGTAAAAATTTAGATTGATTGCTGAATGTCTCAAAATGGCCAATACATTTATTGGGAGATGCTGCCGATGGCCTCAAAATGGCCCACTGTTGCTCAAAATGGAAACCACAAATCGCATGGAATTGGCCCAGCACCTGCCGAACGATGTATCATTAATGGCCCACAGTTGCATCAAAGTGGTGCTACCGATGGCTTCGAGTTGGCCCACCCCTCTC
>QFEZ01000496.1:0-200812 GCA_003316425.1 Russula lepida | reverse complement strand
AGCAAAAGTTGAGCAGGCACACCAGGCCAACAAACATCGAGACACCGACTTCCCATACCAAGTGTCCGAATGCGTCCTACTCTCCACCAAGAACTGGCGGCAAGAGTACAAGTCAAAGGACACCCGGCGAGCCACAAAGTTCATGCCATGGTTCAATAGGCCATACAAAATCGTGCACACCAACCTGGCACACTCAACAGTGACAGTCAATCTCCCCAACGCCCCACACCTCTTCCCAGTCTTCCACACTTCGGAAATCCGCCCGTTCAAGGATAATGATAACGACCTATTCAGCGAGTGTGCCCTCCATCCACCCGAACCAGTCACAATAGATGGCGAACTGGAATACTTCATTGACAAGATTGTGGACGAACAAAAACGGGGCCGCGCGACGCAATACCGCATCTGGTGGCAAGGTGAAGGCCCAGAGGGCAACAAATGGCTTCCCGCGCAGGAGCTGGAAGACTGCGAAGCTTTGGACATTTGGCTCAACCACAACCAGGACCCCAAGGATCAAGACACAACTCCAACTCAAGAAGAACCTCAACACGAAGCTCCGCCGCCACAAGCACAAGTTCAAACACAAGTCCACACGATGCAAGATCAACCGCGAAGACACTCCCCAAAAACAAGATCTCAACATCAAAACCAAGTTTCAAGACCAAAGCCCCTCAAGATCATCCTCCCCCCCCGACCGTCGGCACTAGGGCGCTCACACCTTTCAGTAGAGTAGAGCAGCATTCTCCGGCTGGCGGTAGCTTTCTCCACGCAGCCTTGTGGAGTTTTGACGCACCCGTTCCGTGCACTTTCCCCCCCGCCTTTTTTTTCCCTTTTGCTTCTTTTATAGCGGGGAGGGGTGTAAGTACCTTACCTACCTAGATTTCCCCTTATGCTCCGATCACCCACATCCTCCTGCGCCGTCCCACTCCAGCCTCATCAACCGACGTCATCATCCCACAGGCAATCACATGCAAGGCGCAACCCTTTCCCCAACCGCCCCAACCTGACGAGACCACGCAATCCCCCGCCCAAATATGCATTCCTGGAGTACCGGAGAGGATATAAGACCGACCCCTCGCCACTGGAGAGAGCAGACATCTTTCCCGTCCCCTTTTTCCAACCTTTCTCTCACCACTTCACTCGCCCTGCTTTCTGGCATAACCTCCTGTAGTTTCTCTATTATAAAGCAAGTTCACAACCCGTACTGTGTGTGCATTGAGTGTTGGCTGCGCCCCGCCGTAGCCTTTCAATAGGGTTCCCTATGATCCTCTTTCGTCTTAAGTTATAGACCAGTTTACCAGACGGTGGTAGCCATTTCTAACCTGGGCGTGTGATCGCACCCATCAATTTTCAATATTCAACGACGTGATATGCTCGTGACATGGCTATCGTGTCATCACATAGGAAACGTGTAGGGAACGTGCACCGCTATATAAGCTGAGCATCATGTATGATAGAAGCCGGAAAGGTATCTCCTTCCGGTTTTGTGTGTTGTAAGGAGATACCATGTGGAATAAGGACTCGGAGAGGTTGATACGCCGAGGGGTTATCCCATTGCCAGAAGCTGCCTGGGTGGGCAGGGCTGTATTCAATTAACAGCATGTGTACCCCGCTCGCATAATCGTCCGTGTGCTACTCTACACGGCAGTCGTCTATGTAAAGCAGTGCTTCAAATTCTCACCATAACTGTCAAAGTTGACGAATGGCTTCTTCGTGTCTCCATTTGTGTGTCAGATCATACATCGTTGAGTAGCTTTCCCCTTAATTCGATCTCTGTAGTGCACATGCTTAGGACGAGCCGTGGACGCCCAAATCCTGGCGCCTGAGAGCGGTTGAGTCCAGGGGAACGGAGTGGTGCGCAGTGCGTTGGCTGTGAAGGAAGGAAGATGGGAGATGCTAGTGAGAGTGTGTGAGGTGAGCAACAGTGAATCGATCGCTGCTGTGCGAGTGATGATTCCCCGTGTGTAGGCGCGTCGACCAGCAGGGTGGAGGCTCGCTGAGAGATGAGCGATACGTTGACAAGGAAGATGATGGATTGTGGGGATGCTAAGCGGGAAGAGAGGTGTGTGTGTGAATGGCAAGCCGGGCCGCCAATGGATGCACGACAGACAACAAACCTCGTTCAATTCCTCCGGCTAGCCTTTATTCGCCTTACAGTATTCGCATGTTCCAACTAGGCTAATTCCCGGGGCGAGGTTATCCTCAGGACCTCCGGATTACACGCTGGTAGGTTCTGTGTAGGCCACCCACCATCCATTTGTCATCGGAGGACTATGCATGCTCAACAGTACTAGTGACGATGAATTTGCTGACGACCTGCCAATTACTTATACTGTACGATTCGAACTCAGTTGTCAGTTGGCCTGGTCTGCAAACAACCCGGACCGCACATTCCGTTAGCTCATCCTCCGATGCGCCCGCATAGCCTAGTAGTAGAAGATGTCGCAGGCGTCTGATGTTCGTTCGGCACGCCGCTGCCCCATTCCTCTGTTACAGTAGTATCTAGATAGTACTATAGACTTCTCGATGCAATGCAACACATCCTAGCAATATCCACGTACCTTAATCTTTGCATTATGAATGGTGAGAAGGCGGGAGTGGTATCACTTCCACATTTAGCAGACGATCTGGGAGCTAAGGGATGGCCCTGCGCCACTGCACGTTTGTGCACAAATAACTGTGGTAGTCGGCCACCGTTAAAGCAGACCGGCCAAGCATTCTATCTTTCTCACCGTACGTGCCGTCATTGTTGTCGGTACCTGGCAGACGAGGGATGCGGCACTGGTGCGGGGAGTTAGACGTCATCGAGTGATTTTCTGTCATCGTCATCAAGTCATCGACATGCCGCGGCACCACGTCACGTCAATATTGATGACGTGTCATGATCGCGTTGTTAGTGTTGTTTAGCACAGTCGTCAGTCTGAAGGCTGAAGACCTCTGGGAGACATTGGTTTATGCGCAATCGCAATGCATCCGAGCCTAGCGACTGCTATGGGGACACATATATAATGGCGATGATGACTCGAGGATACACAGGAACATTGATGTTGGCGCGGTTGCTGCGGCGTAGGATCATGCGCCACCAACATTCGACTGTGTTCGGGTACTATATGTAGACGCCCTTGGTTTGTTGATCACAGCCAGACGAGCCTGGTTGAGTGCGGGCCCTAGAATCGACAAGTTGACAAGCAGGAGGTGCCAAGACGGAGAAAGCGAAAGAACAAAGTAGAGTTAGTGATCCAGGGGTTGACAAAGCGGGTGTCACGTATCGGAGCCGTGTGGTTGCTGCGAGTGTGGGAAAGCGGTGAGTCTTGGGATGATGGGCACTCCTTTCCTTCTGTCTTCATGTTCACGATAGATAATGTCCCCTTCATCCCCCTTTATCGACATCGACCCTCCAAGACCCCGACCAATTCATTACATGCCCACTCGCTTCCTGTCCTCACTCAAGCGCCCTTTCTCAAGGCCCAAACCTGAACAAGACTCAACCATCCCGGTCTGTAGCCCTTCGCTCCCCTCCCCTCTTACCTTTACTGATTCTTAGATGTGCATCCCCTCCAGCCCGACCGGACTCGCGAGCCTGGCCGGGGCGCAGCTCCACCGAGCTATGAGCAGATTGCCATGGGCTTGCACCTATCGCGCACCCCGCACTTTCCAGCTCACCTAGCGCACCTCTACCCCCCTCCCTCGCAGCTACGGCTGCAGCGCAGCGTGTCATCACCAGTTTCGTCCACGCCTCACCGCACGCACAAGGTGCGCCCAACCTCGGCGCACCTGCACCCCTATTCCCGTTCCCGTTCCCCTTACCACTCTAACTCACCCTCTACCACACCGTCACGTTCTCCTTCACGCTCGTATACACGTCTCCCACCACCACCGGCACGCTCGGCGCTGAAAAAACCGCGCGTAAACGCGACGGCAACGACCTCCAGCGGCGTGACGCCCGACACAGCCAGCGCGTCAACAGCCGCATCTAGTATTACTCCGGGGACACCCAAGAATAGTTTCACACGCTCCAACTTGCTGGCGCGGTTCTTGAGCAAGGAACGTGGTACTGCGCTTCCTCTAGTTGCTATCACTGCTGATGCCGAGCCTGCCGAGCCTGAGCGCAAGGCTGTGCGCTTTGGTGGAGTCGAGGACGAGGACGAGTGATTTCGAACCTGTCCATCTCCCCTAGCGTGTTTCTCCTATCTTTCATTTCCCCTTTGTCGCTGCACGTTGTTGTTATCTTATTCAAGGATAGGGAAGATTCAATATGGGAACCCTAGAGCAATTCTGCGGACCACCCGTTAGCCGTAATATTACCGAACTCCTTTGCACTACGGAACGCTTGTCTCGTTTCAATGATTTATATTATTGTAGCATCACACTCTTGTTCTTACCACGATTTCTTTCCCTTAAACACATAACCCATGGTGGCGTTGTCAATCTCAGAGTCAGAGCCGAGACGGGTGCAGTCGGTTTTGTGGCTGTGGCTGTGTCTGATTACGTTACGGGTCCTTAAAGGCCCACGTCAGGGGACCGCTCCTTCACAGCTCCATCCCTTTCGTTCACCGACCATGGCACCAGTAGAAACAGAGTATTATGACCTGGTCAGTTTCTTCTCAGTTTACCACGCACTTGTCGATGGCAAAGTCTGATTATTAACATCGGTAGCTAAGTGTACCCATAGATGTAAATGACACTGACCTCAAGAAGGCGTACCGCAAGGCAGCCATGAAGGTCTGTTCTCTTTCAAGGTCTTCCCGTATTGTGCCCCATCTTACTTCTGGTGTCATTCACCCTGCAGTACCATCCCGATAAAAATCCGTCACCTGATGCAGAAGAAAAGTTCAAAGAGATGAGGTGACGTTTCCTCTTGCTCTGTATGCCATGTTGCTTATCCCTCGACTTGAACTAGCGAGGCATATCGAGTGCTTTCAGATTCAGTGCGTCTCCTTGTCTTGTCTCCTATTCGAGTGTCCCTGAGTCGGAGCTGATGCCGCTGCGGCTTGATAGAACCTTCGTGCCGTGTATGATAAGAATGGGAAAAAGATGGTCAGCACCGAAAGTGGCTCGAACGTTGAGGATCCTGCGAGCTTCTTTGCCAACGTCTTTGGTGGCGAGCGTTTCATGGATTATGTGCACCCCTTCCTTTCGTCCCATGTTTAGAGCATTATTGATTCTCTGCGTATTCTTGCTTTGTAGATCGGAGAGATTTCGCTGATGAAGGATATGACCAACGTCGCGAATACCATGTTATCAGAGGAAGAGAAGGCGGAGCTCGACACCGCCAATGCGAGCAACACCTCTGCTTCCACTTCCACCTCCACCTCCACCTCCACATCCGCTGACCCACATTCGGATGGGCGATTTGCACAGCCTGCGGGAAATCCAGCCGCAGCAATATCCGCAACCGCAGCAGCGAAGCCAGTCCACACATCGGCCTCGCTCGTGCACCACTCGTCCTCTCCCGAGGACACACCCAGCCCACCAACCCCAGTGTCCACGTCTCCCGCTCCTCCTCCGACGCACCCTCACTCGAAAAAGCGCTCCAAGCTGACGCCTGAGCAACGCGCGAAGCTCGAAGCACACGAGCGAGAGCGCAAGCGCGCACTCGAGACTCGCGTGCGCATGCTCACGGAGAAGCTTGTGGAGCGTTTGCGTCCGTTTGTTGAAGCAAAGAGCCCTGGCGGTGCCGGAGACGAAGAGACGGCCGCGTGGGAGACGCGCATGCGCCGCGAGGCGGACGACCTTAAGTTTGAGAGCTTCGGCGTCGAGCTGTTACACGCTATCGGTACTGTGTACGTCACAAAGGCGACCAGTTTTTTGAAAAGCAAAAAGTTTTTGGGAATGTGAGTAACTTTCGAGTACGCGATCTTTTTGCTTTCCCTTGAACTAATACTTCTCAAGTCCTGGATTTTGGTCAAAGTTGAAGGAAAAGGGTGCAGTGGCGAAAGACGCGTGGGGTGTGATTGGCAGCGCGTGCGTATACTCCCTCGCACATCACCTCCTTGACTCGACTCGAATCAATTGTTGCTCGCAGGTTGAGTGTACAACAAGTTATGCAGGATATTGAGCGCGCCCAGCTTAAAGGCGAAGCGAGCGAGGAAGAGCTCAAGGCTCTCGAGATTGATGTGACAGGCAAGATCATGCTCGCTTCCTGGCGTGGCACGCGCTTCGAAGTTGTGCAGGTCCTGCGTGAGGTCCGTATATAATCTTCACATACTCCACACATCGATTAACTTACTTGATGCGTGCCTACCGCATGCAGGTCGTAGATAATGTCCTAAAGGAACACGGGGTGAGCGATCAAGACATGTACAACCGCGCAAGGGGTCTGTTGCTCCTCGGCGCGATCTTCAAGAGTACCGTTCCGGATGAGTCGGACGAGGAGCGGCGCGAGCTCGAACGGTGCGTGCTGCTTTTATGCGCGCGCTAGTTGATTCGGTGTATCGCTAAACACAAATCAAACGTATAGGATGGTTGCCGAGGCTGCGAAACCGAAGAAGAGGCAGGCTCCACCGAGCGCCGCGATACATGCCGCACAGAATCGCGCGCACGAGGCGCGCCATGTGCACGCGCACGGACACGCGCACGGACATACGCATGAAAACGGGCACGAGACTGCTGGTGACTCGTCCCCACTGCCACCGCATCCGGCCGCGTCCGATGCTGCCCCTGCTTCCTCGCATTCTTAGCCGTCCGGAGCTACGGGCCCTCCCCCCCCTGCTTTTCCTTAGAACACTTGGTTACAGACAGAGAGACAGAGATAGTGAACCACTTGTCGCCCCCGCTCTCATGATTTGATCTGATGATATGTATGTTCCTTGGATCCTTTTCCTTTCCTAGCAGCCATGTTCGCCTCTTTCGGGCTATGACCCGCGATAGGTATGACGCGCCGACAATATCGACTATATCCTAATCATCGTCATGCGACTTGCCTGTCTCACCCATGTTATTGTCTTGTGTGTGGTATGACTGTGATTGCCTTGTTTCCCTCATCTTCCAACTTTATCTTTGAAAAAATCGCTCCGAAGCGTGAAGTAAAAGTAGTATACAGAACCACCAACTCACTGTCAGACTTGATGAGCGCCGACTCAGTGAGACAAACCTCTTCCATGACCACTATCAGCTTCACGCCACCACTATCTACTGCTACAGGCTCCTCCACCGGCATCGACACGGCGGGGGGTGCTGCTTTGGTCAATGCCAATGTCAGTTGCAGAGGAGGCAGTAGAAGAAGCAGTGTCGCCAGCCACGTATGCAGCGTGTACGCGCGCACAAAATGCGCTGTCTGCATGACAGCGGAAAGCAGTGCGCGCGAGCAATGCTGCTGTGCGTAGGACTGCGACATGCGCCGCTTCTATACTGTACGTGCACCTTGGGCGAAACCGGGAGGTGGTTCTTGGCGTTTTCTGGAGTTGGTATGGCTGTGGGTTAGGTAAATATAGCCGTAATCAGTAATAGTTAATAGTTTGTCGGTGTGCCGAAACGAAACGCACAGAATATTGGGTGTAGGGCTGGTAGAGCGTAAGAAACGTTTTCCTATATACAGTAGATGATGTGGTTTTTGATGTGATGATAGTCGTGATCGTTATCAGTCGATCAAGTAATTGATCGCGTGGGCGAGAGGAAATATGCATCGTACGTACAAAATCGGTTGAGGCAGACGCCAGCTGTTCAGTCCAGTCCAGTCCAGTCCAGTACGAGGGGATGCCATAGTACAATATCTCTGAGCCGTCAAAGCTATATCCTCCGCTAACGATAAGAATTGAAAACAAAACCCCATTCTAAAAAAAGCATATTGAAATGATCGGTGAGGAGCTGAGTCCCACTGCATTCATTCAAATTCAGAAAAATTTGATTGGAAAGAGCCTCACCGAGGACGGGATTCTGGCGCAGGTCGCCTAGCGCGACTTTTGTGACGACAGCCCGTACAGTAGCACTTGCCCCCGATCTGTAAAAACGACATGTTAATTGTTAGCCGAAAAAGAAAGCGCGCGTATACGTACTCGAGGCAGCTTACTACGCGCTCGCGCAGAAGCTCGAGCGCAGTCCATGCGTCCGCACGGACGGACCATGACATCTTGGCAAAATCGGGGATGACTATCGTATACACCAAGAAAAAATAAAATAAATCAGCGTCGCTATACGTCGCTCCTTCCCCCTTCTTCCCCCCAATTTTTTTCAATTCATTCATTCAAAAAATTTCCCGTGCCCGGCAAGGCGAGGAAGGACGTGATGTGATGATGATGATAAGAAAGTGATGGGAACAAAAACAAATGAACCATTCGGTGTCCAATCGCGTCCTGAGACCACACTGTGTACACGCTACTCAGGGCGGATCTGCTGGTGGAGCGCAGAGATGCCGGCGTAAGCGACGTATGGATGTCCGAAATACTCCACTGAGAGGTTTTGTAGAGCGAGGGAGGAGACGAATCCTAGCTCTAGCGTGTCGCCTGCCACGGGGTGACACCTGCCGAGCAAGCGTTTAGTAATAGTAATGAATCGACATGGACCGCGCACGATGCAATGCGATGGGATGGGGGAATGGAAACTGCTTAAAGTACGTACATAACGCAAACGTCCATATCTTTATAGGCGCCCTTCTCAAGGAGGATCTGCTTGCTGGCGCCACTTTCTTCGGCTGTGGGGAAGGAGGGAGGCGGGGAAAGTAGTAGAGGCGCACGTGCCGCACGTCGAAATTATAATAAGGCACGTGTAAAATGATCGCATTGTAACTTACGCACCTGGAGTGCCGAGAAGGGCTGTTCCTGGAACGTCGTGCTTCTGTAGAGCAGCTTGGAGGGCGAGGGCGATCATTGTGAGGACGCCTGCCATCGCAATAAGATTGTGTCCACAACCGTGTCCAATGCCTGGTAATGCATCCATTTCTGCGTTCACACCGACTGTTCGTCCGACGCCTCGCGCACCGAACCTAAATTCTGCCCCCCATGCGGTGGTAAGGCCGCATCAGAAGACCTAGTATTTGCTATTTACTACTTGCACAAGCTGTGGCAAGCGGGAAAAGGCGCTAAAGCTCCAAGCAGAAAAGTCGCAAAAAGCTGAATAGTAAAGTGTAAACTTACTGATGCGACTCGGAGCCTCGGAGGTATTGCTGGCTCACGGTCACGGTAATCCACGCGAAGACATGAACTCGGTCAGGCGATCATGGGCGTATCTTGGTTGCCTTTTATGATGCCATGAACCTGGGTATTCACAAGTTTGTCGCGCTCTACTTTTTTCTGCATGAACACTCGCGAACAGTAGCTGTAAGAATCTCAGGTTTTGTAACTCCGATGGTATGCATGTTGTCCTACGTCGTCGCACCCATTTGACTTCCATCGCAGGAAGCCCCATAAACGCTCTCCACATTCGTGATCTCCTGGGTATTTTTCGAAGGACCTCCTTTCGTCCCTTCAGCAATGACATGTCCGAAACGGTCTCAGATTCCTCTCCTCACTCGGCATATCAAGCTAGCGAAGATCTTAAAGGCCTACAATGGCCAGAAGAGAGCCTTACATCTACCGCTAATGAAGGCGCTGGATTCTATTCAGCGCGTCTTGGTGAAACTTTCGACGATGGTCGATTCGTCATTACAAGGAAGCTTGGCTGGGGCGGATTTTCGAGCGTGTGGTTAGCAAGAGACCGAAAGTACGTGTTAGAAACCGTCTCTCTGTATCCGCGATTTACGAGCAAAATCAAGAGATAATCGCCATGTTGCCCTCAAAATCCTATCATCGTACGCATCGAGAGAAATCGAAGCTGGACGACTCAGGGAACGCGATATCCTTCGAAGGGTCACAACCGCAGCACCTCGTCACCATGGATTTCAACATGTGGTCCACCTTTTGCATGAATTTACATTTGAGAGTTTTGCCGGCCAACACATTTGTTTCGTCACAGACGTTCTCAGCTATAGCGTTCCAAGTCTGCAAGCTCAACTGTCTGACCGGCGACTCCCCCTCAAGTTTATCTTGCGCCTTACGAAGCACATTTTAAAAGGGCTCGAATATCTGCACGATGAGTGCGAGATAGTTCATTCCGGCATGTCCTGCAGGGTCCTTTTCGGTCCCGACGCCTAGACTAACGTCCTTACTAGATTTAAAGCCTAGTAATATCCTCCTAGTGCCATCTGATATAGACGCGATTGTCATGCATGAAATCGCCGAGAACCCATCTTTACTTTATGAATTCCCAAAGACCGTGCCACCAAACGAGCTGCCATTTCATCCTGTTATCTCGACTCCCCTTCTCTTTGACCTGAATCCGAGCCAGGCCACCAGATTGCATTGGCTTATCGCAGATTTGGGACACGGTGCGTTGATGCAACCATGACTTTGAATGAAACATTCAAGCCAGACGTATCAAGCTCATCTGCAACGTGAACATCTGAGCGACATCGTTCAGCCTTATGCCCTACGTGCGCCGGAAGTTATACTTGGTCTTAAATGGGGACCTGCCGTCGATATATGGAGCCTTGGATGCATGGTGTGTATTGTTCCTCATTCTTACCATGTCGACGATCGATCTTATGCTGATCGCCTTTCCAAGATGTACGAGTTTGCGACAGGCCACTGGGCTTTTACGCCAGAAGCCACTGATGGTCTGCCACGTGATGTCGTACACCTTGCTCAAATGACTCAGCTCACCGGTCAAGATCACGATCAAGCTGTCC
Organism: Russula lepida; assembly: GCA_003316425.1. NCBI lineage: Eukaryota > Fungi > Basidiomycota > Agaricomycetes > Russulales > Russulaceae > Russula > Russula lepida. The sequence continues at coordinate 190,152 of QFEZ01000496.1, read as the reverse complement.
TGGAGCAATATGCAGTGCGAAACAAGCAACATGATCTCAAAGGCAGGTTCTGCATCCTGAGCCAATATATGACGTGCTATTCAATTCCGAATCTAGACATGTTGAGGCGTGCGATAGTAGAAAATGCTGGGCTAGGATCCATTGGATCCAAATTGAACGAATCAACTGTTTACCACAATAGTGCCGAAGAAGTCGCCGCGTTCGTCAGGATTATTCGGTCATTTTTGACTTTCGATCCTGACAAAAGACCACATGCCATAGAGGCCTCATGCGATCCAGTCTTTAAATTTATTGAATGAACCGCCGCCTAATATACGACTAGTGCCATACATGACAGACTTTGATTGAGTTGCTGTAGTTGCCCTACAGAATGCAAGCTTGGACACCTCGACAATCCCGACGACATACTGGTTTCCATCGAATCCGTGTCCATGTTTCAGTGAGCTTGACATGAGGTGACAGGAGACGAGATGTGCGGTGTCATCACAACATGGCGCATTTTTGGTGAGTCAAGAGTCGGACATTTGGAGTGCGTTCAGCGCACTTTTTTGAGAGTGCGAGACCAGCCAAAAAAAAATTGCGCGAATACAAAAATCTGCGGGAGTGGCCATTCGGGGAGAGTTTCGAAAAAAATAAAGTGCTAGGTGTGTGCAAGTGTGTGTGTATGACTGTGATTGCTTTGTTTCCCTCATCTTCCCACTTTATCTTGGAAAACTTCGCTCCGAAGCGTGTAGTACAAGTAACATACATAACCACCAACTCACTGCCAGACTTGATGAGTGCCGACTTAGTGAGACAAACCTCCTCCACGATCTCGCACCATCAGCTTCACGTAACAACTATCTACCGCTACAGGCACCAGCATCGGTACGGCGGGCACCACCTCGGTTAGTCTCAGTGCCAGTTGTAGAGGAAGCAGCAGAAGAAGCAGCGTCACCAGCCTCGTATGCAGCGCGTACGCGCGCACAAAAAGCGCTGTCTGCGTGAAAGCGGAAAGCGGTGCGCGCGAGCAATGCTGCTGTGCGTAGGGCTGCAACGTGCGCCGCTTCTGTGCGTGCACCTTGGGCGAAACCGGGAGTGTGGTTCTTGGCGTTTTCTGGAGTTGGTATGGCTGTGGGTTAGGTAAATATATCAGTAACCAGTAATGGTCAATAGTTTGTCTGTGTGCCGAAACGAAACGCACAGAATATTGGGTGTAGTGCCGGTAGAGCGTATGAAACGTTTCCCTATATAGATGATGTGGTTTTGATGTAATGATCGTGATCGTTATCAGTCGATCAAGTAAAAAAAATTGTGATCGCGTGAGAGGAAATTACGCGTCATACGTACAAAATCAGTCGAGGCAGACGCAGGCTGTTCAGTCCAGTACGTGGGGATGCCATAGTATCTCTGAGCCATTAAAGCCATATCCTCCGCTAACGATAAGAATCAGAAAAACAAAACCCATAATAATAATAATAATAATAAAGCATGTTGAAATGACCGATGAGGGGCTGAGTGTCCCCCCCACTGCATTCATTCAAATTCAAAAAATTTGATTGGATGGAGCCTCACCGAGGACGGGATTCTGGCGCAGGTCGAGGTAGCGTTCGCCTAGCGCGACTTGATGACGACACCCCGTAGCGCTTGCCCCCGATCTGTAAAACCGACATGTTAATTGGTTAGCCAAAAAGAAGGCGCGCGTGTACGCACTCGAGGCAGCTTATTACGCGCTCACGCAGAGGCTCCAGCGCAGCCCATGCGTCCGCACGGACGGACCATGACATCTTGGCGTAATCGGGGATGACTATCGTAGACACCAAGAAAAAATAAAAGAAATCAGCGTCGCCTATACGTCCCTCCTTCAATTCCCCCCCTCTTCCCCCCGATTTTTTTTTCAATTCATTCATTCGAAATTTTTTCCCGTGCCCGACGAGGCGAGGAAGGACTGATAAGAAAGTGATGGGAACAAAAACAAACGAACCGTTCGGTGTCCAATCGCGTCCGGAGATCACACCGTGTACACGCTGCTCAGGGCGGATCTGCTGGCGAAGCGCAGAGATACCGGCGTAAGCGACGAAAGCGGCATCGAGCGCATTCACGCCTTCCCAAGGCGCATATCCTGCGTGGGCGCTGCAAAAAGAAAAAAAAGAAAGTCCTCCAAAGTCAAAATCCCCTTTATTCGTAAATGCCAGCGCGAGGGTGAAGAAGGGGGGAGATTCGTTTGGGGAACGTACGGATGTCCGAAATACTCCACAGAAAGGTTTTGTAGAGCGAGGGAGGAGACGAATCCTAGCTCTAGCGTGTCGCCTGCCACGGGATGACACCTGCCGAGCAAGCGTTTAGTAATAATAATGAATCGACGGGGACCGCACACGATGCGATGCGATGCGATGCGACGTGATGGGGGAAAGGGAACTGCTTAAGTACGTACATGATGCAGACGTCCATATCTTTATAGGCGCCCTTCTCAAGGAGGATCTGCTTGCCGGCGCCACTTTCTTCGGCTGCGGGGAAGGGAGGAGGCGGGGAAAGTAGGGGCACGCGCGCCGCACGTCGATTTTTAAGGCACGTGTAACACGTAGGGGTCGCATCGCATTGTACGCACCTGGAGTGCCGAGCAGGATGACCGTTCCTGGAACGTCGTGTTTCTCTAGAGCGGCTTGGAGGGCGAGGGCAATGGCGACGCCTGCCATCGCGATAAGATTGTGTCCGCAACCGTGTCCGATGCCTGGTAATGCATCCATTTCTGCGTTCACGCCGACTATCCGTCCGACGCTGCCTCGCGCACCGCGCCTAAATTCTGCTCGCCATGCGGTGGCAAGGCCGAGGTATTGCCGGGTCACGGTGAATCCACGCGAAGACATGAACTCGGTCAGGCGATCGTGTGCGTATCTGTGTAATCGTAGTAGGCGTGTCGAACGGGGGAAAAACTCGAGATGCAGACCAACCTCTCTTCGAAATTGAGCTCGGGATGGCCTAAAATACATGGTCGTTAGTACATTTGGTGTCTATCTATCTGGTATGGTATGAGTTTCGCTCACTGTGAATGTCCAGACTCAGCTGCCGCAGCTCATGGTCGAGTCCACGGATTGTATCTTCGATCGTTCTCATCACATCCGGAGCGTGATCTTTCTCGGACGTTGTCCAAGAATATGGAGGGGGGAGGCCCCCCTCCCGCTGTGGGATGCTAAAGTCACAGCTGCTGGCAATTCGCACATATTCGGGCTATATTATCGTCAGCCGCGCACACAATTTGAAAATCATTATATAAAGACACCGACAATGTCCCCTGCCAGTGGCAGGGATTTCCCATGAGACGACTCCTGCGGCGCAAGTGGGGCGGTGCTTTCCTCTTGCAAGGGCACGCTCTGACAACCGCGTTGCCGGCGCGATCCAGCTAATAGACCTGAAAAGCATCCTGACCTCTCATGGGAGGGATTCGAGGACATCTCTCGGGGAATTATGGGTGGTATCTTGTACCGCTAGAAGTCTGGGCCGTTTTATAAACCTTTCATGAAGGGCGCTGTCGCGTGGTACAAGGGGCGCCACCATAGGCCCGAGTTCGGGTGGATTTGTGTAGTGCATTTGTCGCGCCTCCGTGGTTGTCGGACGTTCTTCCGGCTTCGCGCTGTGGGCCGTTGTCGACTGGGATCACTCTAAAAGGGTATCAATGGGCCACGTATGCAATTATAGGGCGGTTTCTAAGGTACGGCAACGCAAACAAGCATGCAACAGGATTACCCGCGGTCGTGAAAAACAAAGGCAGAGCTTGGCGGAGAACCCAGGCGGTTATTTACAGCAATCCTTGTCCCGAGATCCAGAGCGGTCAGCAGATGTGAATATGATAAGCATCGATTAAACGTTTGCCAATCTGGTAGCGAGTTTCTGGAATATTTGTGATATGACACCACCACCCTCGTTGAAAGCGTCCTCTCCACTGAAGCCCAACCTCACACGCCCAGAGTGCGAGCACAGTCGAGCAATGTCACCAGTGTTGCTGGGACCTAGTTGAGGAATTGCGTTGTTCCCGACAAGTACTACAGTTTCCCTGTCAGACGCCCTCATGAGTTGTACGGAGGACGCAAGCGCTGGCAGCAGTTCCATGCCTCCATTCTGCGTCCGAAGTTCCACGACCCCAGAAAAGCTCCGTGGAATCAGAAGTGAGATATTACCTACAACGCGGGAAAGTCAGTATCGAAGTTTTTATTTAATCCACCGATGATAAAGGAGAAGCTCATTATGGTGCGAGCTCAGCTCCCCCATTTTGGATATTCAGATACACAAATAGACAGTTGGGCCCTTAACTTACCCGACCGAGAATATGCGTCGAAATGGACCATCCTCGTAGGGGATTTTGAGACCTATACAATAGTGCGATGTGAGATGAGGACGGCGATGACCAGTGGAAAGCCGCCACTTGTCAATTTGAGATTAACTCACCAGTTCTAGAACAATGTTGCCACTGCGCGTTGTAGTGCGAATAGTCGTGGTCGCGGTCATGGCCGATTCCCCAACCACGCGGAAGGTCGCCGAGATGTTGCCATGCCGGGAATCTAATTTGGCAGCTGGTGTTCCTAGTGCCATGTTGCGAAAGCGGCGCGGTCTCCGTCTATTGCGATGTTGCATAACTGCCTGTAAGATGTTGGTTCTCGAATATTGTGGGGCTAACGGATCCAGCAGCCAAGAACCTAGGGAACGACGTAAATTAAGAGTAGGCAACCCGCATCTATCCTGATAACTCCACAGACCTCTAATGGGCTCGATCATCGTGAATATGTTCAAACCATTGAAGGGAGCATTGGATGGTGGGGTTACGACCGGAAGCTTGTGGCCAGAAGAAGAAGCGGCTACAACAGCCGATGAAGTAGACGCATCTCTTGTCGAGGAATATGCAGGCGGGCCTGGTTCAAAATCAGAGTCGGGAGCAGCCTGCGTGTGCCCAAAGTGGACAGTGAGTTAAGCGCTCTGTTGACGCGGGCACCATTAGTGCACCGTTACTCACATATTCCGCAAGTCCCTGTTTCTCATTACGAGAACCCTTGGAGTATTCGCGGTCGTAGATCATTTCAGAGAGATTAAGGTAAAAGTTAGACGGCTGCAAGCGTCCCTTGAGGAATGGCGGTATCACAATGAAAACGAACACGCAGCCCAAGGCCCTTTATAAACACTTTTATAAACATTACTTCAGGTACGCAGTGCAGATGCGATCACTGGAGCCACTGCGCAGTCACGGGCAGGCGGAGTGCACGACTGCGGTTGATACATTGATGGGCGCCGAGGGACCATGTGTAGGTTTGGGCTGTGCTGGACTCGGAGGTGGCACGCTGCCGTTCGCAGCAAGGACAAGAGTCTGACTCTTTCCATTCAACTCGGACCTTGAGCAAAGAATCCTTCTGACTGACATTAACATTTTTCCAGTTCTGTTTCACCACCGTAATTCCGGAACAACAGCATGCCATGATTGCTTTCGCGGTTACCGGTTGATCATCGATCATCAATCATACCCACCGGGAGCTGCTACGACTCGTGATCTCACGGGGTACAAATGCTGCCGTTCAAAATGTCTCAGACTGTCTCGGTTCTCGGAGTAACAGGAACACGTGGAGGCCGCTCTAAAAATAGACCAGTGTCACCCACTTCCATCCTGTGCACCGGCGACTCAAGGAGGTACGTTGACCCTCGTCCAATTCCGTCCTCACTTTAGGCACGGCCATCACATAGCAAGGCAAAGCTAATATGCGCGCAGATGCACAACTACTCTGTGCAACTGGTATACAGCCCTCGAGATTGACAACACTACGACATGGCGCAGGATAATAGAACTCCGGCCTCTGGGAAAACTTGCCCGAGGATCTCATGCCCGAGTGAAATGATGTCGACCACAGCCCCCTGATGGGGTTGATGGGGCTCTGTCAACTCATCTGGTATTCCATTCAGATCACCCTGAGGAGTACCATCAAACTTAGCTTTAGCCCCAAGGCGACCGTCTCTACAGAATTGTGTCGTGACCCCCCATTTCCTCCCAAAGGAAGACACCCCAAAATCGGCCTTAGAGTGCAGAGAAACTACAGCAGCAAGAACTCAAACGACTATAGATTAATTCGCGCACACAGCCGATCGCGGGGTACTGAATAGGCCCCAATTTGTACTTCCCAGGGCGATGAAAATGCACTTTGGCACGGCATATCACATAGGATCAGTGTCAAAATCAAATGAATGAACGTGGAAGATAGTGGCAAACGTGAGAGAATAAATCGACAGGGAAAGTAGGTACTAGGTGATACATTGTAATATACAAACGCAAAGGGGCATCATACTAGAATCTCATTACTGTATAGCTCGGTCCCAAAAGATAGAATCTTCTCCGCACATCATATTTGTCAAGGTGCAATTACCTTCAAATTGCGTTAAGAGGACTTCTGGTATGACGGCGTTATGAGCTTCTGCATCAATTTTATGGCCTGGTCCATTAACCCGGGAGACTTAACGACGTAGTCTTCGCCGCTGAACCCCACACTCACACGCCCTCGACGAGAGTAGATCCGAGCGGTATCGACGGTGGCATCAGAGCCTACTGCGGGCATCGGGCCATCGCCCATGAGAATAGTAGTTTCTTTCTTCCTTCCCCTTATCACGCGGGCGGAGGCTGCCAGGGCTGGAAGCATTTCCACCGCACCATGACGGGAGGAGATCTGGACAAGGCCACTGAAACTCCGTGGAATAAGAAGACTGACGTCACCTGTAGTATCGGACAGTCAGCCTCAAAGTCATCTCACTAGGAGGCATCGATGGACCTTCGTGTTAGAAAATAGAGAACCAACGTACCTCCGCGCGAGTGTGCATCAATGTGGACTGTCCTCATAGGAGCGATAGAAGCCTGGGACAGGGTCAAACCGATAACACACGATGAAAAACTAAACCCTAGACTGACCACATCCAGGAAAATGTTACCTCCGCGCGACTTCGAGCGAATTGTCGCAACGGAATGTAGAGCTGACTCTCCAACAACGCGGAGCGTTGCATGTATGCTGCTGTGACGGGAGCAAAACATAGCAGTCGGGGGTACTTTCTTCTTTGAGAAGCGAGAGCCGCAACGCCACTTCTTTTCCCCCCGACCTTCAAGGAACATTTGTACAAGATCCTGCGCAGGTACCTGGGGAACCATAGGATCGAGTGACCAAGAACCTAATCGGTATTTGAGCAACTGATCGCTTACAGTGCCAGTACTTGTTGAACCCACCTCGTATTGCACCCCGTCTCGTGTACATCTGCAAGCCGTTGATTGGCGCGCTGAACGGTATCTCTCTTTGCCCGCTTCTCGGAGAGGTGCCTGAGGTGGTAGTCCGCGTTGCCTGGGAGTAGGCAGGGGGATCCTCCTCAGACACATGGCCGGCGGAAGCCTACACCGATCAGAAATCAAAAGTGAGACTTTTGTGTTGTGGTACGAAAATGAACGTACCGGCCCACGATTGCCAGCTTCGGCCACTTTTGACAGTGGTCGCTCAAGAATCATACTCAGGAAAACAAAAGCGTTGGGTGATCACTAGTGAAGTGTCCAAGTCGATGGAGAGACGCCTTGTCTCCTTGTCAGTTTATAATAAGCCAGCAGAGCTGCTGCGGATTACAGTAAGCAATGATGATGGGATGAGGCGCCCACAAGGCGTATGCAGTGCTCGGCAGATGCATGCCGTCCACAGGTTATGTAAATACCATCTCTTGAGTACTACAGTAGTGTTGATGATTAGTGTTGATGGTTAGTGTTGATGGAGATTGGACTGCGCCTTGAAACGTGGGTACATGACCTTTATACTGGACACCATTTCATCACGAACAAAAAACAAAGGGCCTGGCCGGGAATTGAACCCGGGACCTCCTCCAGATGACGTTAGCCCTAAGAAGGAATCATACTACTAGACCACCAGGCCAATATACTGGGCCTCAACTTTAGCCTATAGAAGCCGTATGGTTACCAAGATGGAAGGCTGGCCAATTAGTTCAGCGCGGTCAGCCTCCGAGTCCATGTCGTCGCAACAGCAACTTCGGGGTCTGCTGCTTACTCGGACACAATCCGTGGTTTCTTGTCCGCCGCCCATGCACTGAGAGAATTCTCCTTATCGAGGATGTCTGCCTCTTTCTGGTTGGACAACTCTGATGATTCGATCTTCTTTGCTCCCTCGAGCAGCTTGTCTTCGCGGTCATCGACCGATTCATTCAACATCGACAGCATCGTAGCTCTCGATAACTATCCTTCTCTTCTTCTGCCTTCGCACAGTCTTGATTCTTTGCCCCTTTGCGACATTGAACTCATCGAGGCTCCGCCATGCCCCTCGACTACGCCTCGACGGAAAAAGACTGAGCATAGCTTCCTGTCACTTATGGCCTCTCTTGCCATCCCAAAGGGCAATCGCCCCAACAAGAAGTATGCCAACGTACTCGTTTCCTCTCCGACGACGCAGCGCCTGAAGAACATCCCACACCTCAAACCGGCGTTAAGGACCTGGATTGTGAGCATTGATATACCATTTGGCCATATTGTTGATTAGCTTTGTAGTCCGGCGTTCCCAGGTCTAGTCCTTCTGATATGGCACCTTGGTCTCCTCCTCGTGAGAAGCCTCACTATGTCTGGGTCCCTGAGGGTTCCTGCTTTCCTCCGTCATATCTTAAGCGTTATCTTCGTGGGCGCTATGGTCCTGTCGCTACGTACCCGCCATCTACTCCCGGTGAATCTCGTCTAGTTGCTACCTCGAAACCTATCAAGGGTCCTGAGTCCCCATCTCGGTCTCGTCGACTTCGTCGCTGTGCCTCTCACTGTACTCCTCACCCACGCGTGCCAGACTGCACGCCAGCATACACTCCGCTTTCGTTTCCGCCTGTCCGCATCCGCGGAAGACCACGTCGCTGGTCCCTTAGTGTTCCCCCGAGCTATCTTAGTACAGAGATTATCGCTCATCGCCTCGAGTCACAGCGGATCGACGCTATCACGGGGGATGGATCAGCCCAATCTGATGCATCAAATGACGACCCGTCTCTGCCTTTGCCTACTATTAAGGTATCTACGTCAACTACTACCATCGCAATATCTTTTCTAGGTTCTCCTGAACACCTCACACCTACACCTGAACCCCTTGCCATCCGGCGTGGCCAGAAGATGCTTGCTCCCCTTAAGGTGCACTCTCCGCGACGTGCGGATGAGGAGTATCCAGGCATCCCTACTGCTTTTCTTGGTACACCATCCGCATACTCGCCCAACTTCCACTTTACTTCATCGATTGCGCACCTCAACGCCAAGTCTAAACCCATTGGTGACATGATCAGTGCCTTACGATCTCAGGCTGCTAGCTTGAAAGTTTCATCACCTGTAGAAGCTCGTGCTCCTCTGCTAGACATACCGCCTTCTTCGGCTAATTCTCTCTCGGCCTCATCCTCAGACATTGCCCCAAGCATCAGCGAGGACGATTGGGCGTTTGCTCATGACCTGATGTCGCGGTATGGTGATCATACTCAAGATAGGGTGCCGAATAAGACAAAGTATCGCCAGCAACAAGTTCCTTCTACAAGCAAGTCTCATGTGCCTAGGCCCCGTTCAGCAACAACTAGCAGAATGCATCGTACTTCGATCCCTGCCGCATCGTCTACTCCGACCAACCGACCGAAGTCAAGTTCGGCCCCTCGGACCACCATCGCTAAACCTAGGCACAGTACGGGTATCACAAAGCAACGCAAAGATTATACAGGAACTATGAAATATGTATCCCAATCGGACTCTACGCCCAATACCCCACTTAGACCACTTTCTCCCGTCACACCCAATCACACGCAGGGTCTTACGCCCGAGTCTTCCAAGAACTTGAAGAACGAACACTCAACCAAACGTCCTCCGGGGATATTGAAGCACGTGAAGAGTGTCCGCTTCGCAGACATGCCAAAGGTAGACGATACCGGGGACAACAACACTCCACCGGAAAGTTTGCCCCGTACCAGCACGGTGAAAGATGCTGGAGGTTCCCCATCACTTCAACCGTCTCCTCTGCGTACATGCTTTATGGCCGAAGAATTGGAAGTCCATACTTCATCGAGACAGCCACCTGCTACCCCAACAACAGAGGAACCCACCCGAGTTTTCACAGTGGATGGACGTAGTTCTGCTCAGCTGGCTCCTTCTCAGGCTGTGAACTTGCGTAACTCTATGTTCAACCCGCTGTCACTTCCTACTACGCCAGAGTTATCTGACAAATCTTCATTGTCCGGGAGTCTGGGTGTTCGCGCACCAAAGAGGCTCTCGCTGCTCGTCAGGGAGCACGGCAAAGATAAGGAGAAGGAGAACAGTCCGCTCGCGTCGCGTACGCAGAAGCGCGCAAGAAGGCACACAGAAACCGACGAGAATGCTGCACGGCGTGCCTCACGTGGGGGTCGCAAGAACAGATTATCGAGTCCTTTGAAGTCGTTTCTTGAGCGATTGCGAGCATAGGCGAATGCACTTTAGACACCATTTAGACATCACTTTTGTAGCACAATGTTGCTTGGTATATTGTATCCCATGTCACCTCCGTATTTCAGTAAATTGAGTATTACTTTTCAACTTTTGGTCGTTGAGCACGGGTCACCGGATCGCGGAAGACTGAAAGAGGCTCTAAACACGGACAGCCACCTTGACACCACAGCCAGTTCACACACCTTACGAAAACCCCCAGAAAGCAACGTACCTTCCCTCAAGTGGAGTAAAACGTTCTATGCGATGCCGCGGGGTATCCCCAACATCAAACGCGATGAGTCGCAGGGGATGCGTTACACGACATTTCATGTGCCCCCACAGTACGTCCCAATCTCCCACACAATCACCCGCATATGAAAATGTACCTCCAGACTCAATCCAAAGCACATGAGCACTTCGTATCTCAAATCCGAGACCAATACTATGTGGGGTCGGAAAGCAGCGCGGGGCAAAACCGCGGACGACCCACCACCAGAAGTACGTCTGCGTCTAGCACCTGGCCCATTTGACTCCACCTTCTAACTAACAAGTATTGAACGTATGGTTGTGTTTTATGGGTGTGGATTGGCCTCGGTTAGGGACGACGCGGTTCGCATGTCGTCGTTATACACCTCGGCTCGCGCTTTCTGCGTGTCGGGCGTGCATCCGACGTTACGCCTGTAACCGTACCGAATGTAATCGCGCGCAAGACCACCAATGCCCCTGCACCTCGGTTCCTCAAGGGAATCTCGCGCCCACGGAAGGGTCGTGCGCCGGTGCTGCCACAACCCCCGACCAGCAACGATGAATACGCCGTGGCCCGCGGGTCTGATGATCCAGTGCGTCTCCGTTCTGCTCTCGCTCTCGCCCCACTATCCCGCCCTTTCTATCTTGGATTGAATTGTCGCGTAATGAGACTGAAGCTGACGATGCGCGACGCGATGGTAGTTTGATGAAAAATTAGAGGTGATACAGGTGTCCTTGCGTGATCGCATGCGGTTCTACAAGCTTCGCGTTACGCCCGATGCTGCGGTCAAGGCCGCGACGTTTAACGAGCAACTCAAGCCCGAGCTCATACCAGAACAGAACGATCCGTTCTGCGTGGACTGGATTTACGACGTTGCGGCTGAACCCTATTATGTTGGGGAGAAGGTGAGCTCTGGCTTGTTTCCGAGCGAGAATTACCTTCAACGGTGTATTTGGCAGGCGCTAAGGCTTGCAGATCCCGAAAAGCAGGGGTATGTCGTGAGGTGGCCGATTTGGGGTTCCCGATTCAACACGCGGGACTACCCGTCAAATGCCTTGATTATTGACGACATCGAAACCATCCTCGAGACGAGCTTACAAGGTTTACTTAATATTAATCGTCGGGAGTATAAGGTGTTCTCTCTTTCGGAATAGGGGTGCGCATACATTCTGAAAAATACCGAAGGACTACTCTGTTGTGCTGGTGATACCCGATTACTATGATCGGCCATACGTCCGCGACATGGTCCAACTATTGCTAATCCGTATGGGATTCAAGCAGTTGTGCGTTCAGCAGGTACTCCCCAGTTTTCCTAAGTAAGGGACTACTGATGAGCTGGCTAGGAATCACTGGCTGCTACGTATGGCGCAGGAATCTCCAGCGCCTGCGTTGTCGATATTGGTGCCACAACTGTGAGTATCGCCTGTGTAGATGAGGGTATGGTGATACCCGAAACAAGGTGAGGCTTTCTGCTCCATGTTCGTGAGCCGATGATCGGATCTGAAAGTCGCTAGGATATGTCTGAATATGGGAGGAGACTATATTACCGAGTTCCTGTACGTCCTACTCGACAAAATCTGCTTCCCATACAGGGATATAGATCTTGCTCGATCGTATGATTGGAACGTGATGGAGGACTTAAAGAGCCGACTCTGTACTCTTACCGAGGTATGACTGGAACCTCTATTCTATTCTCCTCGGCCGCAGTTTGTTGACGTGGCAAGCGAACAGGAGGATGTGGCCCTCAACCTTTACGACTTCGTCGTGAGGCGCCCGAAACGGCCAGCAGAGAAGTACGGCCTACGTGCTTACGATGAAATCATTCTGGCACCTATGGTAGTTCTGGTTCTGGTTGTTTCATGTTTCCGACACACACTGACCTCAAGCCCATGTAGTGCCTATTTGAACCACGTGTCATCGATTTCGAAGAATTAAAGCAGGGTGGACGACCATCGCCGAGTCCCGGCGTTTCAGAAGACATCGTCGACGTACGCGAGCCACGCGATGCGCTGATGGAGAAATTCGTATGTAGATCCTGACCGATTTGTGGATGTGGTACTGATACTGATTTTCTCAGACCCAAGCCATGATTATTTCCACGCAACACCTCTTCGCACCCCGGAACCTTGCGGCTCTAGAGAACGCCACTAGCCAGTCCCAAAACCAGGATGCCCCGGCATCAGGCCAACAGACGCCAGTGGCTAATACAACGGCAGCACAAGCTGGAGACGTGGCGTCTGAGGCGCCCGCCACAGCGAAGTCGGACGAGACATCGGCATCTGATACCCCCATTGAGGGGGAAGCAACGTCAAAAGCGCCGACACCACCGCTGCCATCGTCTACAGGTGGTGCAGAAGAACCCGTGGCGGAAACTGCGGCAGCCAGCCCTGGAACGGGCGAAGGCACGGGGACGACCTCGGGGGGTTTCAATCTCGACATCGCTTTTGAGGCGAGCAAGCTACCAATGGACGTTGCGATCTTTAACAGTGCACGCGCTGCGGGTGGAGACGAGAAGATTCGCAAGTATCTGCAGGCTGTGCTCGTCGTTGGGGGAACGGCGCTTATACCCGGCATCTCGCATGCGCTTGAGAGCAGGTGCGTTCGCTGATACTGCCCTGCATCGCATGCAATTGAATTGCTGATGCCGTGGCCAACAGATTACAGGCCATTGCAACCCCATTGGTGTTAAATATGGATAAAGTGCAGATTATTCCTCCACCGAAGGGTGTTGATCCGCGTGTTCTTGTCTGGAAAGGTGCCGCGGTTCTTGGGAAAATGGATGGCGTCTCTGACCTTTGGTTGACCGCCACGGAGTGGGTAAGCATTTGAAGTCACACCCATGCATGTTTTGTAGATTGGCGCTTACTCATCCCTGTAGGACCTCTTGGGGATACGGGGTCTTCGCGAACGATGCTTCTACTTATAACTCACTACCTTTCGGCTTAAGAGTTAAGGCCGAAACGATACAATTCGTTGATTGCATTATGTTCAGTGAGTTGTTTGACATGCGACAAAAGAGGAATAGAATCTCGTGTAGGCGTGTGTGGAAGACTTGAGGTCCAGGGAGTTTGGGCTCACTAAGACGATGGTTCGGTGAAATTATGAGATGCCTCTGAGAAGACACGAGCGATGCAGTACGAAGACACATCCACAAAACCATGGAGCTGAGCTCATGGGAGTAAACCTTAAGTGCGTATATCCTGTGCTTCTATTAACGCCGTCTAGTCGTCGCTTGCAGTCGCTTACCTGACAGTAACCCCGATAACCCGATCCCGGCCGTTTGCTTCAGATACAGCCTACGGATTGGGAGAGAAGGGGGATCAGGGAAAGGTCCATACCGAAGAGTCTGCACACAGGCTGAATTGAGATTACCAATCTTGGGGTAAAGCACGAGGTCAAGTGCGGACTCTGCGGGGAAATTGGAAAACGCAAATGTGAATCGAGCGTTATGGAAATGTCAAAGATGAATGGTGATAATCGGGACAGCAGACGAGACTCACACGAAGGCATGCGGTGAGGGCAGGTCAACGGCCAGATGGCTCGAAAGTTAATGGCGGATGGATATACCTATACCCGGGATACTAATATCAAATAATTTTACGTGATCCACACGGCAGTTTTCAGTTGATCGATTTACGAGAATGATTCCATCCCAACGAAGCTCTTTGGGACATGTGTGTGTGTGGCCACCACATGACTCACCGCTTTTGCGCCGATTTGCGGCCCCGGGATGGAAATGGATCTCATCATGCGAATGAGCAGGAAAGGCATTCGGCATTTTCAAAATCGCTCTGTAACCCCCCCCCCCCCACCCCTTGAATCGACAATCATGCCTCCCTCGTCCATGGGTATGGGTAAGAAGTTATTGCCCGGGGCGCCTACATCGGTCATCCGGGTTCATTCTTCTAATCGGGTCTGTTGGCCACATCTGGTGAATCCTTAGTAATCGTAATCGATGGTCAGCCTGGACGTGGAGCACGGTTAACCCATAACTCGCAAGAGCATGTACTGTAAGGAGTACTAAGGACCGACCAGAAACCGACAGGATAAAGAGGTGAGAGGACATGGGAGACGCCCAAACAAAATTCCGATGGCGATCGGCGCTTGGGGAGAGAGAACTGAATCAGAAGGGACTCGAAGAGGGATAGAACAATGATGAGTAAGTATGCTACGGTCCCTGTGGTATGCTGTACGAGAACTTTTTAAAGTTCAGCACAGTGCAATCCCACCAGTGAAGCAACCCTGACGGCAGAGGCGTACCTATCATTAGGCACCTAAATCAGCGAACAAAAAGGCTGCTGAGTTTGGAGGCCAAGACTAATGGTGAAGATATGAAATTTTCGCCTTGATTCTCTCGAGAAAAAAAATGCAGAATTGGGAGGATCGAATGCCCACCAGTTCGGTCGACAGCTTTGCCCTGGTACTTGGGTTCGGCATGTTATTTCATGTCTTGTCCAGAAAAAAATTCTATCTTCCCCAATGTGCATGAAAGGATCTGCCCCATGATGGTGCCCCCCCCCCCACTGGCACGCGATGTTCTCGACTCGGCCACCGGAGAGAAGTAAGCCGTGCCCGGCATCATGGCGTTTCGTAACGACATTCTAGGGAGTTTCGTTATCTATCAGTTTGGCAACGAATGTCGCACCCCTCCGAACTACCAAAGTCGGCGTTGAGTTTGTTTCGCGAGTACTGTAACCAACCTTGCAACTAACGAAATACTTTCGTCCGCGTCCGCCATCAGACTCGGCCCGGGGGCCAGACGGGTGTGTGGCACCGCACTAGTAATTTCATCGAGTGAGTCACAAGATGCACCAGGCCAGTGAGGCCACTCAGTTGTCCGTCACCCCGTATCCTTGAAATTTCACGTTGCTTGCCGACCAGATGTGACCTGTTTCCGCTCTCAGCAAAAGCCCCATTACAGCTGTAATGCGAGTGAGAATACTTACCACAGAAGGAGACATGGGCCTGGTAAGCATGGGGATCATCGTAATCCAAGGGTTGTGCGCGGCAGACAGCGAGGTCGGCAAGTCGGAGTCGGATTTCATTCATTACCCCCCACTTTAGCTGAACTGTCATCGAGATTGATTGAGTCTGCAATTGAACCCCACTGGCATTGCAACACACTTTCTCTGATTCAGAACACGCGAGCAGGGGAAGCCCCTGAATTGAGTGCATCGTTCAGGGACTTATTCTAGTCGTCTGGTTGCTAACACGACGCACAGCTGGGTAGCGTCTCTAGCAATGTCTCTCAGGCTCTGTTGATGCCGAAAAGTCCGTTCGACGGGCTTTTCGGCATCGGCAGCCGGCAGACTCGGAGAGATATAATCACAGTACTGCGGATTTCTTTCTGAGTAATTTGGAGGTATGTTTTGGAAGTTGGAACTCAAGTCTTAATAGATGATATAGATTATGGGGTGGGGCTACTACCACAGTAGTACGCTTCCCCACACTCTCACGAGATAGCCGAGGGTAGCGGGTCAACCCGCAGCAACTGTACTAGGGAGCGTCATGTCAAGGGGCATGATTCCCACTTCTTTCTCCTGACTGATACCGCAATTCCTTAAGCAAATGGCGACGGCAAGCTCACCCATTCATCCTACGGGTTCTAGTATATTTCCACAACTCATCGGAAACACTTCACTGTTCTTTATCACGAAATTCTCTGCCTGCCACGCCACTTGTCGAGGGAGCGAAAACGCCGTTCGCGCCACAGTATTGTATACCGCACTGGCAGTGGGAAGGTTTGGTATGATATAATAGGGAAAGGAATGGCCACTGAAGCTGAGTGAGCCTGTGACCCACCAACCACTGAACTGTTCACCCGCGCTGCGATGGCTGCCAATTCAGTTGTGTGATGCACGGTGTATAGCTGTACATCGAGACACGGGAAGTTTCCTCATTAAATGCCTGTACTACCACTTTTGCATCGGGGGCCCGGGGATGTTTTGATGGCGCGAAGCCCGGGCCTTGTACGATGAAACTAGCTTCCGTCTTTCAGCCAACAGATTATTTTTTTCCCTTCTGATGGGAATTGCTTTGCCAACTCATTGCTTTCTGGCATGTGTTAACTGCGCTTTCATGGAGAAAATCTCGGATGGATACGGGACTCTAGCACTGCTTGTCTTGAGCCAAAGACGGATAAATGGATACTTTATGGGAAACACGCCGCAGTCAGCTCATTAAGGTCTCACTGTTCCCCATGATCGATTGTCTCGGGCGAGGCTTACATTTCCCCGTTGAAATGTAGGTCTTTGTTTAATCAGTTGCCGATCGCACTGTGAAATACGGTACATTTCATTCCGTTTCAACATCCCTATGGAAAACCTTCGGTCCCCTCCCAGCATGTATATACTTCATCTCATTGGCACCTTATCCTCATCCTTCAAATGACTTGTCGTCTCCTTTAAGGAAACCATGGTAACCAGTAGAACCAAATCGGTGACCGACCGCACCGCATGGTTCTCACACCAGTGGCGTCTCCTACTCTGTGCTTCTGGAGCTTGTGTCAGCAACGGTGGAACCAAGCACGGTTCATGGCAGCGCCAAAATCCAAGGGGGGGAGTGACTCCAAAGGCGGGGAGGGGACGGCGCCAGCGATCTTCACGGGTTACAATGTCTCTAGAGTACTGGGTCATAGCGGACCTGCAAAGTACAATTACCGGGGAATGCGATTTACTTTGTTCACGCTCTGGTTACACAAGGCTTGCCTATCTCGCAATGCCTCAGGTGACGCACCATGAGTTTCGTGAAAGGGGAAGGGGGGAGGCCCATGCGTGCCAAATTCTTTCTGCCTAGGCGGCGGCCCTCTTCGAACCTCTCAGGGGCTGGGCTGTACTGGCACAGAGACACTGGGAGAGTGGAGAGCCGGGATGGGGAGTCCTCGACACAAGCTCCGGTGTCCCACAAGCGCCGTTCAGCGCCAGTGTGTTGTTTCCAGAGGCTGCAGTGAAACCGGTGACCCCACCTGACTCAATGTTTAGCTCTGAAAAGATAAAGGTGTAGTTGCGCCCTGTGAGCCGGTAAGTAGGTTCATGCCACCGTACACCTTGCGGAGTTCAAGTTATGGCTTGTGCATATGGGTCGACGCCTTGGGGCCAGAATTACACGGTTTAGGCCTGGGCCGGGGTAGGTTATTGTACTCAGTAGAAAAATAAATCATAGCACAATACCTGAGGAGAGGCCATCAGCTGACAACCCACCACGGAGAACAACTCAGCGGCCTAAGCGTGGGGTGGTGCTATTCAATGGAGGATGCCGGTTGGGTAGTGGCACGGGGGTGAAAGAATGGGATAATTGGGCATGTCCTCAGGCTGTTTTTGCATAGTGGACAGCGGTGGTCGGCGACCGGTGACCACTCGAAGTCAAATGACCGAACCTTCTCAGGGGTAACAAGATCCGAGGGGCTGGACTTTGCGCGCGTTAAACGGTGGAGTAGGGTCCACTATGGTTTTTTGGGAGGTCGGCCAACCCTCGTTGAGTCCTATTTTTTGATCGAGTGTATGTTGCAGGCGCGAGGGAGAAGGTAAGAAAAAAGGGGGAATGGAGAACAGGGTCCTCTCAGGACCCACAGACGGAGGTGGCAAGTCTTACCGAGCCAAAATGCCGTGCTTCAACACGGGCGACAGACAAACACGATGTCCTTTGGTGTGGCCGATCCACATTTTCGCGTGGATCAGGATAGGCAAGGATACAGATCACCAGAGACCACGAGAATAACTTGAACATTGCACTGAAAGTAGGGCAAACATCAGCATGTACCGAAGGTGTGTGGAGTCACATAGGTTTGTAGGCTGTAGGGGTGTTGTAGGCAGGACGATTCTACATCTCGATACACGAGCTAAGCCGGCAGTCAAGCGTAATAGGATTGCCCCGACAGCTTTGATCCACGTTTTGAATGCATGCATAATGCACAGGACAGAGGAATGGAGTCCATACAGCACAACAGCACCGCACAGCCAGAACAGGTTGCATGTCGATCTACATGTGACAAGAAGGGGGGTATGCATACACGAGGGCCCAGAACTTTGTTTTGATCCAACACGTTTTTACAGACATTGAGTTTCGGAAACTGTCGCATTTCGCCCAGAGTGCCCCAAAAATGCGAATGCGGAATGCAAAGAGCACACACTCCGTGAGAGTAGGACTTTGGGTAACCCATCGTACGGACCCGGATCAGATCACATCCTATCCGGGCTTCCGTTCGCCCCGTAAGGAAATCTGCGGCGCCGCACAGGATGATGGGCAGGACGACGTACCGACCAAATTTAGTACGAAGAAACCATAAAACAATAGCAGAAGCGCCGGGAACCACATGGCTGAATGCATGTCAAAAATCACGATTATGGAAGCTCTTCCGGAGTCTCGGCGTGCCCGGGTCACAGATTTGGCCGTGTCGCGGCGTCAACGCGGTAGCGAAAGCCTGTTGATGCCATTTCCCACCGTCTGTATGATCACCTTCTGGAACAATTGTTTTCATGGACGCGGTTGCGGACGACTCGGACGGCCTCGTGCCCTTTGCTTCCTGTCACGTTTCTCTGGCTTCTGATCCAAGTACTCCCCATTTCTTTTTCTTCTTCATCAAGTCTGACGTCGTGCGGCGATAGAAGAACCACCTGAGCCGCTGGCAGGGTTCGAGTCGGTTAATGAGAACGTTACTGCAGGAGATCGTATTTCGGAGACTTCCCGGCCAATGCTCGCGGCAGTGTGTCCGGCAAAACTGGCACGCCGTATGCGGCCGTTCAGGTACCTACCTCATATCCAGACTCTTGGCGTCATAATTGGACTTGAGCCGAACATGACGGCGTATGCGACCTCGTATGCAGCATGTGGGGGTGCTTCTCCTTGCGCATGCAAGGGTGCAGCGAAGCTCAAAGGATGCTGAGTTACCCTCTTCTCGGAAACGGCATGTCTTCCAATATTCCAAATAATCCGGCAAACCCCAAGTTGATGTACCTTGCATAGCCAAGGAAAGAAATAAAATGCGAATTGTGGTTCCGAACTGCGATGCTTTCGCAATTGTTGTCGGAGTGAAAGACGGATATGCATTGTAGATGCCGACAGCTGAGCTCTGCCTGGTTTAGCAGCCTTGGTCTGTGTGTGTAAGCCAGAGCCCAGGCTGCCCAACTGTGGTATGCAAAAACCAGCGTTATCTTCGCAGTGGTGCTACCTGCCTTCTAAGCTGATTTTTTCCCCCTCTGGCAAGCGGCGTTTTAGGTTTGGCAGACGAGGGTCTCCGTGTGCGGCGCTGAGTCGGGCGCTTGAGCTTGATATCAAGGTGAGAACGGGACGGTTCCACTTTCGACAAACCAAAGATGGGCGATCCCCACTGACAGATTGAACCAGTTGAAGGCCGTGATATTCAGGGAATTTCTGCCATCGAGACCCAGGACCTGGCGTAGCCGTAAATGATGCGAGATGCCTCAGAGATATTCCGTATTTAGTAACCGATGAAGGTCATCCACCCAAATTTACTCATTTTTGCCGGCATTGGCCTCCATTAACAAATATGACAGCTGAGATGCGAAGGCAGGTTCTGAAACTAATGAGACCAATTCTCCGGCAAACTGAATTCAATGATTGTCACTACCAATTTCGGGTGCAGTGCTGACGTTGAGCGTCACGACCGACGACGGGACCAAGATGTGTGTCGATGACCTCCGTAATTTTGTGCTAGGAAACAAAGACGCCAAGATACACCATCAACTTAATGACACGACTGGCGCTGTATCAGTTGGTTGCACCATATCTACGAGCGTTAAGCCAGAGCTTCGTCGCGGATAGAAGGATGAAGCACGTAATACGTAATGATCAACTGAACTCAGCTGGTCTAACATTCTCCCCATAATTCTTCGCAGTTTCCATTATTGATTTGCATTATATTTGTCTGATGGCCCCAAAGGTGGAGGGAACCGGTGAGGGGGGTAGACAGGGTGAGGTACAACCATAAATGACTGTTGTACGCTAATTGCCACAAACTTTCGAGTCCCGACCATATGAGGGAGCTGTACATCAGTACGGTAGCACATTTCGTGACGTCTGTTGGTGATGTGCCAAGGGAAAGCAGTCGCACTTAACAGTCATGCATTTCATGAGCACCAAAATTTCTAGGGGATAGACACGACCACTGGCAGGTAGTAATGGCGTGCGATGTGGTTGTATACACCTACTGACACCCGTCAGACATATAAACTCCGAGAATGAAAATGATTCCCGACTGGGCTTGAGGTCCTCAAATGAAGTTCCTGTAAGTGGTATTCACAGATGACCAAGATTTCAAGCTGAGAACGAAAAATCATGAAAACAATTACTGAAAGTCCCACGAGGCGCGAAGCCGTGAGAGGCGCCGTCCATCCTACACAGCGTGTGCACCGCATACACGTTGGATCCGCGCTACGACGCCGTCTGAGCATGTTCGACACTGCTTTCACTGCCCACGGTGACGCGCAGGCGGAGATCAGCCTGGTAAGCGCCAAGGAATGAGGCCGTCAAGAGAACAACAACAAAGAGCCATCATTTAGGGTGTAATCGAGCGAAACAACAACTTTGCACCCCTGACCGTTGTCAATCACTGGCAGCAATGAACTTACCATTCGAGGGATTGTTGCATTGGCCAGGCAAGCCTGCGCGCTTGCGTGAGGCAGAAGGGGATGAAAGGGTCTTCTATATATAGGTAATAGCGGGTTACCCGGAGTGGTTGCGAGGTATAGTGTTTGATGGCAGCATAGAGGAGAATGAGAGCAAGAGCTGAGCAACAGGTGAATGTGCATGTATGCACGCGCAGCGCAGCCACTGACAACGCGAGGGCCACGTTTGTTTAAGTTAGAAAAGGGGGATGTGTTGTAATGATAAATGGTAACATGCAGGAGGTTGGTGACGCAACAAATTGCTGGCTGCGGCTGCGGCAAGATAACATATGGTGGGAGGACGAGTGGTGCAAGGCGAAGTGGGAGACACGTGGCACGGCGACAAGACCGAATGTAGGAGGTGTGTGCCAAAAAAGGCGTTATTGCCCCGGCTGTCGGGACAAATTCGCAGGGAAAACAGATCTCATAAAATTTGACGAGAGGGGAACGGGCCGTCAAGAAGGAGAGGATGGGGATTGGGTGGACAGACGCGCTGGAGAAATAAATTTGAATTTGCAAACGATCTGATGGAGAGGGATTCTGAAGAGAAATTCTAGAAGGGGAATGGGGAGTGACGTTTTGTCAGCGACGGAAGGGAACACGGAGAGCCGGGGACCGGGCGGGGTATGTGATTGGGAGACAGGGAAGAGCGATCTCAAGATCTAGGATGACAGGTGCAGGCAAGAGAAGCGCATGTCGCGAAAGGGAACGAATCAGGTGCTTCTCTCTCGTGGCTGGCACAGAACGCCCGCCCATAAGCATCAGATATGTATAGCTCTCGTCCTGTCTCGGCTGCTTCTTCCTTGCCCTCTGTCTTTTCTCCCCTTGGGTACACTACTTGATGCTACTCCTTCGACACAACTCTTCGCTCCCCGATCTGGACGCTTCATCCTTCCGCCTTCGCTCGTCGTCCTATCCAAGCTACAACACCATTCCATCTAAACAGTTCACGCACTCTCCTTCCGAGGAAGTACTGTCCAACTATGTACATACAGCTCCGTCCCAACCTCCTTTTACCATGTACTCATCATCATTACACGATCAGCGTGAGGAGTCTCTGGTAGACCCCTGGCTACACTCCACCACCGGTGCCACCGCCGATGTCTCCCAGCCCGCCGACATCTCCGCCCTGCCCAAGTCTACCTATTCGCCCTCACATGCTGCTGTGAGCTCTACCACATCCCTCAATGACCCGTCGCGCCATCCACGCTTCGTTCATACGCCTGGCGGCAGCCCATCTGCTCGTCACCAATCCTTTCCCTCTCACCATCACCTCAACCGGCATGTTTCCGACCCCAACATACGATCGACTGCAGCTCAACCTGCCCCCCACTACCCCTTATCGAACACCGCAGAGACGCGCTATCAGCAGCAACGGCGGCGGCCCCAACACCGTCATAGCTTCCAGCATAGTGTCACTCCCGCCATTCCGTCTCCGAGTTCAGCGTCGTTTTCGGCCGACCGAAGACCCAGCACGGCCGGCTCAGCCGCTAGTTCTAGTTGGGACCCCCGGGGGGATATTCGTGCAGAACTTGAACCGTTACAGGAAGTAACGGCATCGCACGGTATGTGTGCTTCCATCGGGATCCTCGTCGATCCTTCTAAATCAGCTTCCTTTCTTCTTAGATTTGCCTCCAATTACGGCTGGGGATCAAAATACTTCCCCTGTTGAGCGATTTCATCCCGCATTCTCTAATCCATTCAGTGAACAAAACATTGCAACACGACACTCGGATACTCGACAGCACTCACCTGCTTCATCCCTTGTCCCAATCGCCCATCCCGTGGCTTCAGAGGAAGAACATGATGCTGTACCCCCTGATGCGTCTGTATCCAAGACATACTCATTTGTTTCTCTTCCCGGAAATGCAGTCAGAAAGCGTCCGCGGCGCCGATACGATGAGATTGAGCGTCTCTATCACTGCTCTTGGTCCGGCTGTACAAAAAGCTATGGTACCCTTAATCACCTCAATGCCCATATCGTCATGCAGCGCCACGGGGGTAAACGAACTCCGGCCGGTGAGATTCACGGCATTCTTCATAACTGAGTCTGGACCGTCTAATCTCTGCCAATCGGAACAGAATTCAAGGAGCTCAGGAAGCAATGGCGTAAGGCCAAGAAAGACGAGTCAGATCGTATCTCACGACTTGAGCGGGCTGAGGAACGTTTCAATAATATGCGCTCAGAGCCACCGACCCTGCAGTATCCTCCCCAATCCTACGAGCGGCAGCCCAGGCCCCCGGCTTATGGAAGACAACAGCTTTACGGTCCAGGGATTCCCGGACCTGAGGTAGAACAACAACTTTCTGTTGGCGAAACGATGCCGAGATACCCGCTTGGTACGGAAACATCGTCAATACGTCCACAGCCACTGCAGCAGCAATTTGGTTACCCGATCTCTGGCACCCATTCGCTCTATCCCGTTGTACATACCACGCCCGCCCCTTCTTCATGGCCCGATCAGTCCACACAATACGAGGGCGCCACGCCTCCCCAGCAGGGCGGTCCTGCCGGCCATGCTCATTTACCGGCACAGGCTGCTTATGACTATGAGAGGGAGCGTCAGGGACAATCCTGGACTCCGCCATCTCTTTCTCACCGAACGGCACCTTCATATGAGGTGTCCCCGTCGTATACGCAAGCTCATACTCAACCCCAGCAACGTGTGAACACGCTTCCCCCGGACAGCACTCTTCTGACACCTCTTCCAGGCTACCAGCCATCAACTGTCGAACATGAGTATGAGGAAGAATATGACAACAAGCAACAATTCTGGACAGAGCAGCAGCACTAGTTGTGGTCGAATGCCTCTCTCCGCCCTTCCCCCACACATGCACTCAGTCAATTTGCCTCATCCCTATCACCATCCTGTTTACTTCTCCGTAGACGGGCATTGCCGCCTCAGTTGTTTTATGGGCTTCACAAATTTAACCTAACACCCTCGCCTCGCAAGCCCACGGACCATCTACACTCTACTCCACTACCGCTCATTAAATCCGTGCACCGACTATTGTACCTTACTGCAATTTAAACAGCACGCATCGCTCTCATCACAAGCTCATTGTCTCCCTTGCGCAACTTTATGTTATGATATGCTGCACATAGTTCTCGTCTATACACTCCATTACACTTACTCGCCCTATAACTTCCTGGCTGGGCCGTTGTTGTCATGTATATTAATTATTCAGTTGATTCAATGCCTCGCGTGCCGGCAGAAATACATATATACATTCATCTTGTACAAGCAACATGTTGCTGTGATCGCGACGTCATTGCTGAGTAGACTTGATAAAAATATCTCAACTCCGAGAAAGAAAAGGCCATGCAGAGACGAGCGAAATTCACACTTCCTTCACAAGCGATATCACAAACTGGGAATGTTTACATCTCGACGTGATGCGTGGCGCGTGAAAGGAGCCTGGATGTAGCATGTGTGCATGTGTGCATGTGGCAGTAGAATAGTAGCGGCAGAATTGGCGAGACGCGTCCCTCGCGCTGTCGTCAGTCCACGTCATTCAGTGCCAGCTGTCAAACAGACGCGTGCGTGCGGGCGAAAAAAACTTCCAATTTTCGCACACCGCCCGCGCGCCGTCCACCTCCCGTAGAAAGGGGGTGGGGGGTTTGGGGGGGTTCGTTTCGTTGAACGACGTTCACAAACGATTTGAAAAGCGGAAATTTAACTCCGCTAGCTAACTGCGCAAGGGACGCGTTCCTCTGTCGTACGTCGTACAGTCAGAGTTACCAGGATTGGAGCCACGTTATGGGGAGTTCTTTCACTACTTCTGAACCGATTTGAGCGAACGCCCATCCCACAGGGTAACTTGCCATCACTCTGTGTAACGTAAGGGAACACGAGGGAAATGTGGCAAGGAAGAATCCTACTGTGTTCCCCCAAATTTCTCTGAACTTTCTTTTTTTTTTTCTTTCTTTTTTTTTTTTACAGTAATTCGACGATCCGGAACTTACTACAATACCCTCACATTAACGAAAGGGGAATCGAACAAATGCGGACTGCCAATTCCATAATTATCTGACTGAATTGAATTGAAGCTGTCGGATGTGTCGAGATGTGCGCCACTGGTGCAAGAGACTGGGGGATGGACCGGGCGGTTACAAATTTGATCGGTGGTGGTTGATCGTGGCGCGCGGATGAGGTGCAATGTCGACCAGTCGGCACCCTTGGCAGACGGCGCTGATAAGCTCTGGAAGTGGAAGGATGGGGCATCAAAGGGCGAGACCGAATCCGTGCGAGCCCATTTGTCAGACGTCGATCAATGAAATGATGAAGTCGGACAGGATGCTAGTTTTTTTTTTTGTTGTTCAGCTTGCGTCCGAAGGAGTTACGAAAGATTTGACTGGATTTTCCATGACATTTGAAAGGGAAAAGAGTAAAATTGCACGCGGTTTTGATGCGTGGGCGCAATGGCAGTTGCGTACCTTTTACACCTGTGAACTCTCTTCGAGTAGCTGGTGGGTAAAGTGCTCTGAGCTGATGCCGTCTTCAAACTGTGGCCCATATGGAATTAAATAGAAAAGGTACGTAAGAAGAGGTAGCTTTCGCAGGGAATAGTACGTTAGACTGAATTTGTGAGGCCACACAGTCGGGGCGCTCAGGCATCAAGCTAGCATGGGAGGAGATTGGAGTTGACTGTCGATGAGCTGTCGATGAGCAAGGAAGAAAGGACGTTCAAGAAACGGGTTAGCAGATAAAATGGGGGTAAAATATGATAATGCAGAGCCACAGACGAGCAGTAAGGTATGCAGAAGACCCTGAAACAACACTTGAAGCAGGGGGCCGATGGCAGAACGTGCCGGGCCGGAGGAAAACTCGAAAAGGAATGATGAAAGCCAGCCAGGCCAGACTGTCGATCGGATGCCGGCATGGGTGAGCCATTGTTCTGGAGTCTTCCTTCTAATTAAGACGCTTGCTCAAGCGAAAGTCCGACTTTTGCAGCGGCAAATTTACCGTTTGAGGGAACCGTGGTTGCGCAACGTTGTGACGGCGTGGTAAAAAAAAAAGGAAGGCTGAAGGGGAGTGGGAATGCGCTGGAAGAACGAGCGCGTGCATGTACTGATTCGGACACTTCAGCGCCATGCTGTGTTCGTTCGGAGGATCATGACACACAGATCAGGACATCATTTCCCTCCGCTCGCGCCGGCAACTCACCCGTCTACAGAAGCTGCCTTCGATTGCCATGCCATGAAGGGTCTTATTTCTCCCAGGGCGCTACAGCAGGGCGCTTACAGCGTCCAAGTAGCAACAACTCGTGCTCTCCCGGTCCGATTTGGAAGAATCAAACACATGAGATAGTAAACCTGAAAGGCGGCCAAATCCAGAATTGTTGTACATTAAATAAAAGGCGCAAGGCGTTGCTTCCTCTTGCAGATGAACCATTGATGAAGGCCCAACCGGCCGTTGCGAGGAGCACGGACGAAGGGGCAGTTACCTCGATCGTAGCGGCATGGGTCACGTAAACCCAAGCAAGCTGGAGTGCAGACAAGGTTTCGAAGTATCATGCATCACGGTTGGTGGTGCCCAATATTGCCACTGTCGGCCATCTGTTACCACGGGATCCAGTCATGAGGTGAGAGAGATATATCCCAGACAGGCGATGATGTTGATCCACGATCCAGGACCTCCCCAGCTCTCTACAAGGATTTTCAACCACCGCTGCTATCAATCTCTCTTTCCTCACCCCTCACCCGCTCAGATCATCTGATTTCCCGTGGATTCCCATAGACCTATGCATTTGTTTCTGATGAAGATCTCTGGTATTCAAACTGACCCTGTGGGACACGAGGCTACTACAGCCGCCCTCGACACCCGAAGGTTGGAGCAGATCCTCCGAATTTATCACCTGCTGTCGATCCACTGGCCTTCCCACCCTGCGTTCCCTGCTTCTAGGCTCTCGCTTCACTGCAGGTTTAATGCTATATCTGGATGCCTTATCTCTCCACGCCGGCTACGGCGTCTACGATCTCTGATCACGATCAGATTGGATATTTTGCGTGGTCAATCAACCTGTTCCTCATGTGTTTTTTTTCTTCACTTGTCTGGATGACCCACCCAACCGGGACGCCAGGCGCAACTTACAGACAACATTCATACCATGCAACATCGATTCAGAATATGACCGTGGTCTCGATGTGTGGCTACTAGTAGTGACTGAGAACTTTCCTGCACCGAAATGGGATACGGATTACGGAAAGGGGCGGTGTGGATAACGTAAATGCACTGCTTCGCTGGTCATCTGCGACTTGTATCCCTGTGTTCGGATCCGTTCGTTCGAACTCTGCACCCTGCATGTGTTCACGCGGCCACGCCTCTCCACTCAGGCAGGTGACGGCTATTTGGCGCCGAAAGTTCCAGGCGTGTGCGATGCCGCCGACGGTTCATCTGACTTTGACTATCAATTACGCAGTGGCTGTCAGCACCAGGCTGTGCATCACCCTCATTCCCCGTTTTTTCCGGGCATGCAAGCCCGTCAATGGGCATAGAACAGAACAAATATCGGGCATTTTATTTCCACTCCGCACTCGTAACGGCAGCTCTCTGAGCCTGTACTGCAGGTGGAGTGGCGGCGTGAGAGCGAGCGCCGCATGACTGATGGGCTCATACTGCTGGGAGTCGACCCTTGTGGGATCACCAGGAAATATTTAGTTTCCGGTATGCAGATCGTGCGCCATGGTCAAGGCATCCAGCAGCCGTCGTGGGGACCAAGAGATCACGTATAAACAGTGTGACGTACGTGGCTGTATGGCCGTCAGGATGACGGTTGGGATCGGAACTGCGGTGGATGACATAAATTCAGGTATCGGAAACATCGTCACCCTCACCCCGAACCATGCCTCCATTTTGATTACGCAAAATTTGGCTGTATAACAACAGAAAGTCCAGAGTGCATCTGTACGTTGGCACTTGGGCAAAGGGTGTAATCCCCACTCAAGGTAATTCTGGCCGTCGCTTTGTTTATACTGATATCTGTACGAGTGCTGTAATGGGCGAAATGGCGAGATAGGACCAGATCAGGACCTGGCTTCCGCATGTGGTAATTTTCGGAGTGGAAACCTCCGTGCCTCAGAAGAGGTCACAATCAGCCTGATCCTTATATACGACAAGTGATTGATTCCGCTCATTCAGCATGAGATGATCGAGAGATGGATATTGTCTGATGCCGGTGGACGCTGGAGTGAAGGATTTTGAGCATTAATGTGAAATGTTATGTACGGGGAAGACGATACTAAGGTTTGTTCATGCTGCAGTTGAAACATCGTGTGCCAAAGGAGACATTTATCGGCGCCCTGCAAGGAGTTATTCGGATCTAATCACGAGGCACTCCAGTTGTACTGGTCGAGACCGGAGACTGAAGGGGGATATGATTGGCGCTGCGTTGTGTACGTCTCGAAACTGTGCAAGGTAAGGTAAGACGTAATTGCCCTCAGAAACTCTCCAATGGTCCTCTGGAATATCGCAACGTGGATACTGCGGCGCACAGGCACGCATAACATCCCTGACACCAAATCAACGTTGCCAGTACACGGTGATCGGGGTCCAAACTCAGAC
This sequence comes from Russula lepida, assembly GCA_003316425.1. Lineage (NCBI taxonomy): Eukaryota > Fungi > Basidiomycota > Agaricomycetes > Russulales > Russulaceae > Russula > Russula lepida. The sequence goes on along the minus strand of QFEZ01000496.1, from coordinate 161,265 downwards.
TGCTGTCGGGACGGTGAGCCCATCTCAGCAGAGAGAGTTAATTAAGGGGCTATTGAGCACCCTGATATACTGGGCAGCTGTCTCTAAGTTCAATCTGTTGAGTGGAAACGAAAGCGCCCAGAATGGGTTACTGGAGGTCATGCGAGAATAAAGTTTGGGGATGCTGGGGGCGGGTACCGTGGAATATTCGGCTGGGCCCCTGCAGCGTTTGAGTTTGGGTAATGGGAATCAAGGGGCTTTGTCCTTTCGTTATAACATTCCCTCCCAAGAGAGGGATCCAGATGACGGAAGAAATGCGCTACATATCACGGGTGAAACCCAAGGAACGACAACTGTTCAGGCACACCGTCCGAGAAAAGCAGGCAAACGACACAGTATTGGTTCCGTCCGTTCCGACTCAACGTACAGTGCCAGACATTCAGGGCGAGGGCCAGGCACGGAGCCACTGTCAGACGCACAAGTGATAATCCATTTTGGTTGTAAGGGCGCTCTTTCGCGCGCCACTTGTCGTCTTACGCTTGCGTGAGCCCGTTGACAACGCCAAATGGCCTGGTTGACTGGCCAGATCAGATCAATTGCCCATTTTTAAATGGTGCAAAAAAAAAACGCAAGAAAATGAAAAAAAAAAGTTTGGGGTATGATGGGTGATGATCAGGATAAGCAGCGGGCACGATTGATCCGACTGATGAGCTACAAAGGATGCTAAAAATTAATGGGTAGATAAGGCGGAATATAAGTCGGAGTTGGTTATTTAACATTTTCCGTAATTCCCAGGAGATGACGTAGACAGATCATGCGGAGCGCAGTAATCGATCCTGCAATAATCGATCCAACAGGACTCTACTACATTGCAACTCTGGCGATGCATATCGCGGATATCCCAGTTGAAGTCTTTCTTGATAATTTGCTTCCCTTAGCAGAAGTGCGCGATGTTTTAAGCCTGGGATCTACAAACAAGTTCTTTGCCGCAGTCTGCGCGGACGAGACACTCTGGAGGAGAAGGTGCCAAGCAGACTTTAACTTCACTGGTCGAGAGACTGCTCGCCAGTCGGGATGGAAAAACCTATACAGGGGTCTAAGGCGTCCAAGGATTTTTGTCTGGGGGTCTGTCATCACGCTTGTCCACCGCTGTCAGGTCATGACGCAGTCTCCTTTGCAGTCAGCGCGCGAATGGTAGACTCGGCTTGCCAATGAAAGGCATGCCGCATGGCGTTGGACAAGGTGTACCGTACCCAATAGAAGTGAAGATTCCCGGATCCCGGATAGTGAGTTTAGTCGCAGGTGGCATGTGAGTTCTTGATAACCATCCAGAGTTACTTGAGTCTTCAATGTGCCACAGGTCCTTTCACGCCATTGATACCGAAGGATTGATGTATGTTTGGGGTAAGTCAAGTTGATACGATTATAAGGATATATTTCCCGACGTGCGTCAAGGTACCTTGGACGGCGAGAGCCCAGCTCTCACTAGCGAGGGCTTCGCTGTGAAGTACAAACCAGCACCTGAACCCCATAGGCTTCTCATGCCGAATCCCATTCGTACTGTCAGGTGCGCCTATTTGTTTATGTGCAACACACCTCTTTTCCTCTAATGAGACTCGTTCTAGCTGTGGCAGGCTGCACACTATGGCACTTGATTCCAAGAATCAAATATGGACATTTGTTACCTGGGGTCGCCCATTCAGACTCGATTCTCCTATGCTGAGTTGCATATCACCGGAAACTACACCAATACAAGCGGAGTGTGGCTGGTCGTTTTCTTCCATCTTGACCCAGACCGGTGATGTCCTCGTCTTCTGGCCTTCCTCAGGCGAGATTGGCCGAATATACGATGAAGAAAACGCCGCCATGGATGAAAGGGGAGATTGCAGCGCCTCTGCCACCGAGGATTATCGTATCCCTTGTGTCACCTGGTCCCTGAGAGCTGATCCTTTGAGGATACCTCCGATACCTCAGCTACCGGACCTCGAAAGCACAGGGGTATCACAGGAAGAGAGGTCAAAGCCGACGACCTTGACCAAGATAGCGGCATTCGATAATCATCTTATCGGTCTAACCAACAAAGGACATGTTTTGAAGTTCGGAGATTTGTCGAATGAATACAGCTTTGACAGGACGACGCGCTGGCAATATGTTAGGTTGCCCTGTATCTGCATCATGCTCAAGCTGACATATGTTGCAGTTGAAGAACTACAGTGAACTTTCCAAAGTCGCAGCCCACCCTGCTTTCCAAGACGAGAACAGTGGTTTGCAGGCCACCTCTCTGCAGATAACGCATGTAGGACATGGCACACTCCTGCTGATGTTCCTTGATTTGATACAATTTCTCAGATTACGGCACACTTCGAGACGTTCGTCGCGTATTCAACCGGTTCAAGCTCTATTATACTGATGGGTGACGTGCAAACCAACGAAGAATCCCAGCCGAAGATTATTCCCGAACTACAAAATCGCTCTGTGATTTCTATCGTGCTTGGGGATTACCACTATGGTGCCCTCACTGCTGACGGACAGCTGCTTACATGGGGACAATACTCTCATGGGGCATTGGGACTCGGAGTACCTACTGCGCTCCCCTTGGGCACTCCCGGTGGATATTTGGCAGAGTCGCAACTTACCCAGTCGCGGCGGTCGCCTTGGGGCCCTCTTGAACCCCCGAGAGTGGCCTCACCTTCTCCGGTGCATTTCAACCATGGGCGTAACCCTGGTGGTCGAAGGTTCTGCTTCGCTGCCACTGCAGCGGGATGGCATACCGGCGCGTTGGTCGTTTGCTTGGAGGTTAGGTTTTTCTTTGAAAGATCGCGGTACAGTACGGTTGATGTGTGACGTTCTCCAGCCCGAGAAAGAGGTGTATGATGACAGCACCCCCACCGAAGGCGAACCTTCCTTGCCTAGGTTTGGGCCTTTCGGACGTTTCACTGGCAATGAAGCCGCATCTGGGAGTCGGAATGAGCCATTAGACCCGTCAGACGCTGGCCTGCTCGGATTTCCTGGCAGAATGTTCAGGATTGGCCGTGCGGGCCGTGGGAGGGGTGGACCAGGGATATGATAGTGAACCAAAAAAATAAGATTTCGCGGTCTGTACTGTATTGTGTTGCATAGATTGAACTACGAAACCGAAAGTTATCATGTGGAGTTATATATATACACAAAGCGTGTCCATCACAGTTAATACGTTAATAATACGTGGGTGATGGCGCTGATGGAAGGCTGGAATGGGGCATTCATAGTCGTGCCCCTTAGCCAGGAAAATACGTATACATCGGACATAGAAATTGAGAGCAATTGGCCATAGGTTTTGCATACCTTTACGAATTACGATAAGGAAGGAGCCACGAACAATAAACAAGACGGTTTGAGCGACTTGAAGCGCAAGTTGATTCGGATGTATGTGAAATTGATAAATTTTATTCGTTACCCTAAAATTTACAAAGCCCAAAGTTGGAAGGATAATAAAGGGGGATACTACTTGAGTAGGGAGGGATCGAAAGTAATCTGGCAACTTGAAAGTTTGCCCACCCTTCGCTATTCAATTTCCTATATCGGGAGACTTCGACGTTAAAAGATGTGGGCTTATGTAGTCCCAAGATGGCACCACAAACCATGGCCTGGTGGTCTAGTAGTATGATTCCTTCTTAGGGATGCAAGCTGGAGGAGGTCCCGGGTTCAATTCCCGGTCAGGCCCAAATTTAGGCCTGATGGTCTAGTAGCATGATTCCTTCTTCGGGCAGATTTGGAGGAGGTCCCGGGTTCAATTCCCGGCCAGGCCCTGTTTTTATTTTCTCTAGTGCGATATAGTCAGTGTAATTTTTTTGACGAGTTTCGCTCTCAGCTTAGTTCGCTTCCGTGACCATATTTGGCGGAACTTAGTTATTGTCTACGTCTACATAATTGGAAATACAAGGGTAAGGATCATCACAGTAAGCGAGGCCAGGTTTCAATCTAGATAGCAAATAAGAGATGCGGGACAGAGATATAGAGCTAATGGGGGTATTCCCCAAAGGGAATGCACGGTTTACCAGAACGCGCACCTAATTCTCGAGGATCAGTTCGAAGGGCTGAAGTTAGCGCAAGGATCATACCATCCTGAGAAGCACTGGCAAAGGTTTTCAAGCGAGGTTGCTTGTAAGATCAGTTTGTCGACCTGAGCTTGGACTGACAGCACAACATTAGGGTTGAAATCACGACCTAAAGACCCGTCACCCCTCTCCTATCATAGGATAGCAGGGAGGTACGAACCTGTAAGTTTGTGTTGTACTCGATTCAAAACCGCCAATGCCCGGTCATTGCGTTCTTGTGCCTCTGTCGTGCAGAATCTAGAGTAAGAAAAAAAAGAATAATCATTATAATATATCCTGCGTACCATTAAGGATAGTGTTCTCGTCAGCTTTCAACTTGCGAAGGGGTTCTTGTACGTATGCATTAGCGCGAGATAGATCTGACGTCCGTGACGAGTCACCTGCCTCGTATGTGAGAAAGATGATACTTTCTTTTGAATCGGGAGCTACTCACCAGGGGGGCGCCGAGTATCGCCCTTCGTTGGCATCAATCTCCAGTTGATCAGAGGGTCATAGACAAATGCCTCCAAGACTGCCATCAGAGATTCTTTGTTGTCACGCAGGACTCGCATGGAGATCTCGCAGGTGTTTCTATAGCTACCCTCTATGCCGCTGACCTGTGGGGCCTCAGTTGTGTCCCTACTCCGGGCCAAGGAGGTTCAACCTACCTCCATTGCGTGCGTGAACATCCGCGTAAGCCGGAATGGTATTTTTTCGGGGAACTTCTCGCGGTGCATCGCCACCTCAAAGCAGTCGCCAAAATCAATATGCACCACCTTTCCTGTCTTGCGCTCCAGCATGAGATTTGACGGGTGGCGGTCGCCTAGTCCTAGAATGTGGCCGACCATGCTGTTGACTGCTAGTGATCGGGTGAACGTCGCGCGACGCTCGAGCCAGTGCTCGGAGTTGATACTCTTCAGCCACAGAACTCGATACAAGTCTTGGCCCGTGGTGTTCTCAAGGGCGTACTCGAATACTTCGATCTTCTGTAGAAGCATAAGGTTTTCATAATCTGGCGCCATCTACAAGTCGTTATTATACATGCGATAGGTACCCAGGGAATTCAACTTGCCTGTAGCATCAGTCTGTATTCGATGTTCAACAGCACCTTGCGTGATTCACGATAGTCGCGAACCAAGACGTGTAGCGTGTCGCTATCGTGGACCCAACCAAGAAGGCCAGCATGAGGCCCTAGCGGTATGACAGGGAACCGTTGAAGATGAAGATGGCGCTTGAAGCTATCTGTGTCTTCAGATAGAAGCGTATTCACAAGACTAAACAACTGCATGACACGTTCGTCTTGGCGAAGATCTTCGTGACCTGCAGAACATTTACGTGTCATGGGCCAGAAAACGGGACGAAAACCTCACTAATCGCGCGCACCTTTTAAGACGTACTGATATTCCTTTCCGTCGCTGCCTTTGAGATAGAGGCGTCGAGGTCGCTGCTTCGATATTATGATAGAAAGCTTAGGCGCAAAATTCGTAATCGTAATCGTGTCCCTTCCGCTTTGGTATGTCCCTGTAATTCAGGACAAGCATAAGAAAGAACTTCGTTTCCTCGATAGCACTTACCCGGCACAGCCAGTTCCAGATTACGGGCCTTCAAGAGCTCTGGTGAAACATACTGCAAGTCGAGCGTGGTCAACTGCGGAAGTTGTTTCTCGACCTTCTTGAAGACCTTCATAAAGCAGTGAATATGTCGCATAGTGGCGAATGAGAGCTTTCTCACCGCAAAGTAGATGTCCCATGCGTTGTCAAGATCTTTGATTTCACCATATTTCTGGTATCGTCGAGTCGCTTCTCTCGCCTCATGAAGCTCACGACCAAATGCCTGGATGAACGATGTTTCTCGTGCAGTCTCGGGTCCCTGAGGTGCACGAGTTAAGCAGCCATTAGATAGGTATTTCCGAGCGGAAACCAACCCTCTCTAGCTCTTCGTGAAGTGGCTCGAGCGCGGCAATCATGCCCTCTGGGTTGTGCTCGGTATAGTACTGACGAGAGGCCTCTTCCAGCTTCTCATGCCATTGTTCATGCCAGAGAATAGCGACCCGTATTAACTCGTGACTGACGATGCGAGCCTATCCGAAGGAAATTCATAAACGTCTCCGCTTACATGCGTGACGTACCTGCTCGACAATGACCGGGCTATGTTGTTTCATGTGCTCCATGATGGCGAGCGCTGCATCCTTTCGTAGAGCGCTTGGAGACTTTGACGCCACAGTGAGGGGATAAATCAGTGCTTGTGGATGATGCTTGCCGACATCCGTAAGTAAACTTGTGATGTTCCTCCGGATGTTCGTGTTAGGGGTTTGGATGCGCGCAATGATCTGTACGAAGCAGGTGAGGGCGATCGCAAAATGGCCGAGTGTTTAGCATACCTGCGGGATCACTTCAAGCCATGTGTCTACTTCGACCGCGCTGAACCCGCTGGCGATCGCATGGCTCACTTCGTCCTGTGCGCCGAATTTGAACCAAAGAGTCAACAGTCGGAGAGTATCCTGTAGAGAATTCTCGCCGCGTAGGGCGATGGAACGGAAGAAACCTTGGGTGCAAGATTTGATTAGTACAACATGAACGCGGAAATGAACATTACCTTGAACGGCAGGAATAATATGTGAGACCAAAGTAGCACCCATAACATCTGCAGCCTTCGTTTCAGCTTGGTTGAGAAGGTGGTTGACGACTTCGAAGTTCGCTAAGGCCCAGGTATGCCATGCCTTGTACCAGTTGGGGTCGTAATGCGTCGCAAGGAGGTATGAGTGAAGGATATCTTTGACGTTTCGCTGTGAGCATATATAAGAGTCAGTGCCAAAAATAAAGTGTATTCCACGAACTGTTGTCCAGCTATCCGAAAGTTCCATTTGCCATTCACCTTGCTTAAAATAACAGCGTGCCAGAAGTCGTGCGAGCTCCTCGAGCTTCTGTTTTGATACGCTCGATCGTTGTCCCCGCTGTGTCGTCTCGGCCTCCAAGTCTCTTGATAGATTGGTTGCAAACGAGCGGAGGAAGTTCAAACTTTCCTCTTTGGACCCTGATGCCCACATATATTTGAGATGGGCGTAAACCACGTTTGGAGGAGCTTTCTGGTGCTAGGTATGGAAATGCCGATCAGTAACTTTCCTTTTGGTTCGCGGGAATACATACCCTTTCTTGAGATAACAGCGAATTAATTGTCTTTTCGGCGAGTAGCATGCGTTCAGACTTTCGACAGAGGTTGGCAAATTTGATCCACATAGCCGGGTCATCATCCGGGCTTAAAACTAGCGTTCGCACTTGCAAAATCCTTTGCCAAACCTCTACATCAGGCTGACACCCTTGGAGTCTGGGTTGCTTTGAGCATAGGAAGAAGTACGCATAAAGCGAGCAAACCTTTTGACCCAAGTCTTCCTGATAGTCTGTTGGCGCTCTGGCTGGTCGGCAAATTGTTTATAGGCGATAATCTCTTCCAGCTCTGAGAGCATCTGAGCCCTGACCATCACGCTATAACAAAGTTAGACGGGAATCGTATTTCAGTTTCGTCAAACTCACTTGTACGACCGCCCATAACTTTCGCCAATGAGGCCAGTGAACTCTGGATCAAGTAGGTCGCGTGCCTTGGTGATCTGCGTTAGCGCCTTTGGAAACTGGTTCTGATGCACCGACAGAATAGCACGATAGAATGCTCGGTCTGTTGACTCGGCCTTCATAGTGGCGATGTAGTTATCCATGGAATCCCAGTCATTCAGCGACCACGCAGCGGCTGCCGCCATCGGCGCGATCTCACGGCGCTCTTCTGGTGTCGCACTCGCCCAGTACTCTTCCACCTGCCCCGCGAGCTGGTCCCACTCGCCAAGCGCATGCAGGCACTTCATCCGGCCGATCGCGATATCCGGATTTCCCGGGTCTTCTTGCTCCCTGCGCTCGTATGTGCGAAGGGCTTCTTGCCACCGACCTAGCCTTTCGTACCATTGATCATGTTTGGTGATATCGTATTGTTCGCGCGCAACGAGCAGTGTACCCCATGCTGCGTCCGACTGCTGCAGCTTCGTGTTAATACCGATTAGAGCTTCAATGATCGATGGCGACGTCTCCGTGAAAAACTCAAGTTCCTTGTAATGCAGTGCCTTGGCGTAAGCATGGTACTTGAGGGCATACTCCCCGAGGATGCTGTTCTCGATCGGGAGACGCTGGTCTTCGTGTTCCATAAACTCGCACAAGTTCAACAACCGGTGTATCAGCTCTGATGGTGCTGTTGGCGACGTGATAGCATAGTCGATCGCGCGAACAAGATCTTCCTGTAATCTTGTTGGGGGTAGCACCTCCGGAACCATACATTACTACGTACCTGGTATTGTTCGTAGAGATCCCGCCAGCACGAGATGAAAGCTGCGTTGAACAATTCCTTCGCTAAAGGCGGATGGATATCAACGAGGCTCATGCAAGCGCGTAAAGCATGAGAAGGCGACTCCTTCATAAATTCCACAGAGAGGCGATGCATCCATCCCAACCAATCTTCTCTGGTTGAAACCTGCGATGTATCCCATGCCTGCTTCAGATGTTGTTGATTGACGGTCATCTTGGCGGCCTCTGCAGGCGCAGAGAACTCTGGTGCTTTGTTGCTCTCGTTCATGCTACAATGATTTCTGAATGAGAATTCCTCAACCAGGAAATGTCACACACATGTACTCTAGTGTCCCCAGCTCTTGCGGCAAGCGCTCTCCGTTGAGTAGCTTGGACACAAGACTCTCATACTTGGGATGAGGAATTCTGTGACGTAGTAGTGCCTGTACACCTTTATCAGCGCGTACAAACCTAGCTCGGCGATGTAAGAAAAATACCTTGTTTATGGTAGGCACAAATATGGCAAAGTCTGATCCTAGCTGAACAAGCAGGGAACACAGAGTGTCTAGCACGGCCATCCTCAATTCGTTGTTTGAAGACGTCAGCACCCGCACAAGCGGATGGATGATGCGCGATGCGTGGTCCGAGAAATTAACCCGACTTGAAAGTCCATCTATTGTGACGATCGCGCGCTTACGCAGCGCTGTTGACGCATCAGATCGTTCATACGTTCTCACGATGATAGGAATGACAAGATGCAAATATTCCTCGATATTCGAGCCGAACGTCAAGAACGCGTCAAATACCTTGATTTGTGTTGCCGAGCGCTTGTCATTCAACTCTCCCTCGAATACTTTCAAGATTAGGGGCAGGATCGTTGGCAGGAACGGCCTGAACTCCGCGTCAAGGGCTTTGCCGAGTGATTCGATGAGCGACACAAGTGGAAGCTGCAACGACTGGTTTTCCCAAAGGTCCGTCACAAGCGCAAAAATATCCGGCATATACTTGCGGACATGTTGTTTGATGATGCCAATGAGGATGGCGAGCTGCTGCAAATGAAACTCTTGCAAGCGTGCGGCGGAACTGCGAGTCACGGCTGCAAACGCCGGAATGATCTAGGTGAATCATGAGTCGAGCTGACTCCTGTGTTACATACTGTACTGTCTTACCTGAGGCAAAAAAGTCACGCATTTGAGGCCTTGCGTCTTAAATATCGACATTATAGCCTCGATGACGGTGTGGTGCTGGCTGCTCAGTGACTGGTCCTTTAGGATGCCGAGCAGTGCGTTGATGACCACCGTCTGATAGTAATCATCCGAAGCTGAGGACGTCGTATATGTGAGATTAATCGCCGCTGCAGCGGGCGTTTGGGACTCGTTCGGCTCCTCGTCAGGCTTAGTCTGTGGTATTGTGTCAAATTTCAAATATCCCGCTCGTGTATGATATGACATACCTTGCGTCTGTAAGGATCAAGTGCGCCGATGATCCCGAGTACCTTTATGACTTCTCGTCGTACCGACGAATTTGATTCGCTCTTCAATATCCTCCCAAATATCTGCAACAGCTGCGGATATTCTACTAGCGGTTGTATGACATATCCCGCGCTCGAGCACACCTGCCCAAGTGCGTGCAGGGCAGCATCGCGCTTCACGATGCTCGGGTCGGCTAGCCTCGCAAGGATGATCTCCATTAATTCGGGAACGTGCGGAATCGCGTCCTCTCCGCCGACGCAGGCCAGCTCGCCAAGACACATCAGCACGTTGGCAGCAACAGTGGAGTTGGCATCGTTGGCTTTGAGTAGAAGCACACGGAGCATGGGGAGCGCATAGGGCTTGATTAAGCGCTGTGTTGCGCTCACAAGAAGTGTCAATAACCTCGTGCATTCTTCGCGATTGCGCCTGCGTATCGTGTCTTCAGCTGGGATTGGGCACAGTGGGAAAGAGACAAACTCACGTAACGGTTGAGTATTCAAGTTCTGTGAGTAACTGTATGAGGGATTTGCGAAGCGAAGGCATGACGTAAGCCGGATTGTGTAGTGCGAGGCGACCAATAAGGCCGACTGCTGTCTCGCGGTTCTCAAACACCTCGTCATTCAGCGCTATGAAAAGGGAGCGAACATTTTCCGCCTGAGCGAGGTGCTTGTCGAATTGTTCATGCAGATTTGCCAGAACAGCTTGCCGGATTGTTGCGTCTTTATATGGGCGATCAGCTTATTCATGATGTCATTGCAAATGGCGACGAACCTGGGTCAGCGATACCCACTGTGAGCAGCTTGTCGATGACATCGCTGATGATCTCGATGGAGTTATTGCTGCCTTGGAAGCCGATCGGATCACGTCTGAAGACACTGCAACATGTTAAAGCCGCTGCCTTCCGCACTTCTAGATGGTCTTCTTCAAGATATGGAAGTGCACAGTTACGCACGAATTCGTTGAGAACGTGCCCTGCGACTAGAGTAAATATCTCCAAAAGTGATAGCATACTAGGAATATACCAGTGAAATCGAATTCGCCGAGGATGGTGAGTGCTAGGGTAATCAGCTCAGGGCTCTTCGCTGTCCCAGTAGTCTAGGAGCCATATTAGCCCATCGTAGACGTTCAGTAGGGTATACCCTACCTGAGACGCATTAAGATCCCGGGAGATCGTGGAGATATTTCCTCGCACGAGCACCGGTGGTGCACCCAGGGGTTTGTAAGGACAGTCACTAAGGATCAACGACAGCATATCCAGGAGACGATCTGAGGAACGAAATTAAATCGCAGCAGAAGGAATGTATGGAGGAAGTGCCTTGTATGGTCTTCAAGAGGGGAGGAATGTTCTTCGCGATTTCTATCAGTGCATGATGAAGAGGTTCACTCAGCCCACACGCAAACATCAGATCGAGCTGGTCATGTAAGAGCTTAGTCAAGTTGGGGCCAACGGCCGCAGCCAACATCCCAACGCATTGAAACATGGGTTCTTCGGATGGCGCCTTCTTCCTAACATATAATAAGGGCTAACAGACATCAGCGTGGATATCTGTAGCTTACCCTCGGTTCTGTAGGCCAAGCTTAACCTGCTGCATGATAGAGTCAAGGAATGGTTTCATGTCACTGCCAACGGCCTTTGCGATGTGTCCAATAGCGATGAATGCTTCGACAAATGCGATCAGAGGAGGGATAATGGGCCGAGAGATCTCACACACCGAACGAACGCTCATGAGATTTGCTGAGAAGAGTAAGAAGATGGGCCATCGCCTTGTGGAGGAAGTGTTCACTGAAGGTTTGCGTATCGTATACGGCAAGGGTAGGAATGAGGGTAATGACCATTTTCCGCACTAATGGATCCCGAGAGGTCCGAAAGCGCAAGATACTCTCTTCCGTGTCCATGAAATTTTCGCGCATGAACTGAAAAGGCTAAGAATTGGAGCAAATCGCATACAGTAGATTGGCTTACCATGCCACCATGAAGTAGTAGCTCTCGGTATGTAAGTAATGAACCGTGAACGATGTCGGGTTGATTCGTCTTGAGTCCGGCCTGAGCGTCGTTAAGGATCTTGGTGAGATGGAGACTCCTTCCCTGACGTTCCCTCTGGGCAATAATCTCAAGACATGCTGCGAGAAGTTCCGCTGCACCCTCTCTGACAATCACACGTGGATCCCGAAGAGGCATGAGGATCTTGTCAAAGACGAGGTCAATGTGTGAATGAAAATAGACTGGACTATTCCGGGCGAGTTCCTTCAAAATGAGCACGCCGGCATACCGGCCTGGCTCCTGTTTGTCGCCTTGCAGCAAGCCTATGGCAGCTGGAACTTCGTAGTCCATGAAATGTTCACCAAAAGCCGCTCCGCCGATCTCAGCAATCTGGCCGAGGGTCTTGGAAGCAGCAAGCATGACGTTGAGGTCACTATTAGGCAAAAGAGATTTGACATAGTTGTAGAAGCGAAAAAGATTTTGTTTGAATTCAATTGTCTCTTCCCCGTCCACGTCAAGAAGATGGTCTACGACGATAAGGGTCGGCAGGTTGAAGAAGACCGAAGACGTACCGATCGCCAGGATACCCCCTAATTTATCGTGATTGTGAGGGCTATGCACGAGATCAAACAGCCTTTGATTGATAGAGTCCTCCCATAATTTCGCTGCGGCGTCCGAGGACATTTCGACAACCTTAGTGGCGACCTAGGAGGAGTTTATTCAGCACACGAGCGGAACAACTATGGATGAAGCCATACATATCTGCGTAGGTCGAGAGCAGATTGAAGACGAGTCTCTGGTACTTTGCTCTTAAGACCGAAAAAAATAGAGTTGAGTACGTCCGTCTGTTGTGAGACCGACGGGGTCGCCATTTGTGGAGGGCGCGACCGCGAATGGGAGGAGGTTAAGCCGTAAGGCAGAGCGGCGGGCCGGGCCGGAAATGAAATGAGTCACACGGGCGCGAAATTCACACTTGCTTGGTTCTGTGACATGTCTTCACACTCAAATGGCCTTGGAGACGCCCCACGTCCACGCGGCGCTACCAATGGTGCTTCCTCAAAAACACTGATACCTACAAATAGCGTTACGACTAAGGATGGTGGCGTCGTCAAAGTCAGGATCGACCCAACCTTGACGGTGTCAGACGTCGTGAAGCAGCTGGTGGCAAACCTGCATATAAAGCAGCCTCCTTCCAACTTTGCGCTCCGGGACGATGATGACGAGTTGGTCACAAACGAAAACTTGAGAAAGATGATCCGGTCGAAGGCAAAGTTGAAGTATGTACTAAATATCCCAGAACCTGACTGCTTCATACCTCCTACTCCCTTCAGGCTCGTCAATTCCGCAGCTATGGAGGCGCAAGAAATTTACGACAAACTTCTCCTTCGCGAGGAAAAGAGCTATCGGCTCGCCCTTTTTTCCCTTCAACGCTACCTTCGGGTAGGCTTTTATCATTTCCTTATTCCTGTGCAACATCCCTGAAGAGATCTCCAGGAGGAGGAGTTTGCTAATGAGTTTCTCAAGCGTGATGGTGTTCGCATATTAGTTGACGTCATTACAACAAGCCATGGGAACACTCTCGCAGCACGTATTTTTATCCTTGCCGTTGTTTGGTCTGACTTATTTCGGCGATAGTACGCGCTCACAGCAATGAAAAACTTGATGGATCTCGAGTATGGCTGGGCGACGCTGGATAGTAGTTTCATCTTTAAAGTGGTTCAGATCCTAGCGGCACCCCAGTCTCTTATTAATGTCTGCCGTCCTGCCACCGCCATCCTTAAACGCCTTGTCGAAGCAGACCCTGCGAACGCACCAGGTCCGCTTGTAGCCAGTTCGAGCCGTGCACCCCCAGTGGCACCCCCCGGCTCTGTGTACCGCTATGGGTTCGACGTGGTTTTCGAGCAGATGCGTAAGGAACCAGGTCTCCTCGAAACTGTCGTCAGTCGTTTGGGCACCGCAGACACGGCGCTTGCGCTAAATAGGTTCGTGCCTGTAGTTCATAAGACGCCTTCAATATAGCTAAGAATTGCGCCAGTGTCATGTTAATTAATTCGCTCCTGGCTCATGCTACAGATACATGGTGGGAGGTCTTCATATCGCAGCTAGAGCGGCTTAATACTCGCAAGGCGATCATTGTGAGCCTGTCGTACCTTGCGGCATAACACGTACTGACGCATCTGTCCTTACCCAGCGCCTGATGAGCTCGCATACAATCGAGGACCTGACTTCCTGTGTTCTCGACTTTCAGGGTAACATGGCGCGCGTGATTTATCGCAAGAAGACGACACTCGTCGAGCCGGATGTTGAGGAAACTCATGCTGCGGCGCTCGATTATATCTGGACAAACTCACGTTTACAAGTCGAGACGGTGCCAGATGGCACAACGCTGAAATGGCGTCAGCTCGGGTTCGCATCAGAGAAGCTCAGTCACGAATTCACCGAAGTAGGAGTCCTGGGGCTTGACTGTTTGGTGAGTTCTGCGCTGTGGCACAAAGGAGTACCGTTAACGCGCGACCCAAAAGAAAAATTTTGTGCAAACCGATCCAGACCTTTTTTCAAAAGTCGTACAGGAGCAAAACAGTCGGTCGTCACAGCGGCGATGTCCTCTCGCACGTGCATCGAACGAGGTTGTCGAGCTTCTGTCAGAATACTGGGGTGTCTTGGCTCCTGGATGCACGTTTCCCCTCTCGATGTGATTCTGACGATATCCTGATAATGTAGTAACTTTATAGATTCAACTTCTCCTGTCTTCCAGCCCTTCTTCCTAAACTTCTACAAGGTTCATGCACTTGCTTTAAATTTTTTCCTCCAAATGTGGAATGAGAGCGGCGCCGCAATAGGGGACTTCGCCAGGGTAGTTGCCCTTGTACGAAGCCAGTAAGTCTTCCCGGGCACCACAAAAAGTCACATTAACGAATTCATGCACGTAGAGTGAAGGTCGCATTGCGCCAGGAACATTTACGCCCCTGGCATGAGATGGTTCAAGACTTCTCTGAATGCGAGTATCGCGGTGTGCGGGATCGACAGATGAAGGAGCTTGAGGACGAAGACGATCTACCGAGTAAAATACCCGTGCGCAACTTGCGCGCAAAGCTTTACAAGGAATCAAAAGAGTTCGTTCGCCAGCAGCGCATACACTGTCTCCTTCAAGGTTCATGGTTCCTCAACGCAGTCCCTATCTCTGCACCAGCGCCACGGCGGCCTGCACGGCAATGGCGATTTATGCGTCTCGTGCGTTGTTCATTTCTCCTGCAATTCGTATCACCGAGTCCTGACAAGTAACAACGCTCTGCTCGTTTTGTAAATTGTGCAGGACAACAGCCTGAAGCACCTGCATTACGTTGACAGCCACTCCAAGTTCCCAGTGCGCAGCGGACTCGAGGACCTACCAGACCGCTTCGATCTCGCGCTCATCACAGAAATCGCTACAGCGAATTGCGCCCCGCCGTCGGACGGCACAGGAAGCGCGGGAGCCACGCCACTAATAGCGTCCCCCCTTTCGTTTTCGCTGATTACACCGGAGGGCTCGCTTGCCGATGCGATCGCCCCGGATGTCTCGCGCTGGGCGGACTGGACTGATGGATTGAATATGCTCAGGCGAGATAGTGGGCACGTTGCGTCGGAGGAAACGGCTGATTTCATCCAAGCGTTGACGGAGATTGGACTCAAAATCAAGTTGCTTGGTGCGTGCAACTTCACCCTGACCCCCCCACCTCCCTTCTCGCCTGGCGCGCAAGAGATTAACTTCTTTTACCCTAGATCTGTCTGGAGATAAAGTGGAGATACCCAGCGGGCTTGCAGCAGGAGTCCCGCCCGTGAATAACGACTTTTTCTTCTCGGACTTGTACGACCCTCAATAATCCAAACATTATTATTCCCAGGAGGGATGCGCACCAATGTATTTAGGCTCTATGAATAATCTGGACCATGTTATCCTATCGTTCTTATTTTCTCGCAAAAGCCGTTTAGGGGTGTGAGTCAGTAGTCAAGTGTCTGAAGGTCCTCTCCTCTCTGTTAGGTCTCTAGAGCTAGCTAGCTCCGACGAGGCTCGCTGAGCTGTAGTTGTAAAATACAAGAAGCATTTGAGGGATGCAGTTGGATGCGGAGGATGATAAGGGGTTACGGCGTGCAACACGATAGAAAGAGCGTAAGTAGGTTGAACTAACGGGGGTTGAACCCGATGTAGTAGTAGCAACTCCGACACACATATAAATGAGGGTAGCATAATACGTTAGTAAGGATTGCACGTAGGTCAGCCTGGTCAGGTAGTTAATTTGCATGACCGTTGCCAATGACCGAGTGGCCGTTGGGAGCAGCGGCGGCTTTGGCAGCGAGTTCTGCCTCGAGCTTGATGAAAGGCTCGAATATCTTGTTCTGGTCATGGAAATCGTTGTGTACAATGTTAACGAGCAACGCATTGTTCATTATGTCAGAGATGAGGTTTCGTGACGGTGAGCCTGCTCCATAGACATTCGCCCACTGATAGCCGAGTTCATACGCCTCATCCTGTATGGTGATAGTCAGTGACCTGAGACCCGTGGCTGACGTATGGAGTCAGTGTACCTTCCATGCCATGAAGCTGATGGCTTCCACTATTGTGGGCTGAATAACCTCTTTCCCTGGGAAGACTCCCCACGTGACAGCATTGGGACCATCGCTCGTCGTGTTCGTGCGCAAATCTCCGCGTTTGTTAATAACATAATATATGATCCCGGGATCGCGCTCGATGTGGGCAATGAGGGAATCCAACAACTCGGGCGATGCGAAAAATTCCAGGTACGCTTTCTGATAAACGTACCCATTGCCTGGACCCCAGCCAAACGTCTTGTCGTCGCTGCGTACACCATTCACTGCTGGTTGTGAGTTGATTGTGAGGAAGCCGAGAGCGTTAACCATTGCAAGTTGCCCAGCAATGACGGACGTTTCGCTGAGCACTGGCTGGTCTGACCAGGGTAACGCGGACAACTGGCCTAAACAGAACTTCTGGAAAAGGTCGGTAATTTCTTTGAAGGTCGTCGGACGGCCCCAAAGTTTGACCGCGTGCTCTCTCTGTATGGTGATGGAAATAGCTAAGTAGATTGAAATACCACGAAGTGCAAGGGGCCACATACCGTTTGTTTGAGCGAGACGCCGTAGCCATCTAGCTCTCCGTAGGCGGGACTGCGCGAGTCACCAAATCGACCGTTAGGGTACTCATCCCAGTTTTCTGTGCGTGTGAGATAAGACTTTTGACGATTCGCCCAAAAGATTGGGCGAATAGTTTCGGTCCTCCGCGAAGGCGTGAGAGACTGCATATACAAATCAGATCGAACGAAATCAAGGAAACAGAGTATCTGACTTGACGCCAGGGGAGGGGCTTGATCGTTTCGACGCGTGGAACAAGGTTCAGTTCTTCTAAGAGTAGGCGTGTCCCGCGCTCCAGATTCATAGTATAAAAATGGAGACCTTGAACCCCAATGGGGGCCGCGAGGATTTTCCGGCACATATCCGCGACGAGTTTGGTACCTATCTCACGCACCTTCTCGTCATTATTTTTGTACGGTTCGAGAGCGTCGAGATATGACTGGGGTATTATTGCTTTCGCAATAGCTGTGGCCGCCCGTAGGAATCCATTAAAAGTCTGAATGGGCATAATGCCAGGTACAACAGGCACCGTAATGCCAGCAGCACGGATGGCGTGAACCCAATCAATGAACAAGTCCCCGTCGTAAAACATCTGGGTGAAGATGAAGTTTGCACCCGCGTCGACTTTCTCTTTTAGCCATGTCATCTCCTGGTCCCGCTCCTCCGGTGGGAGGGTGTGTGTTTGTGGGTAGCCAGCAACGGCGATGTCAAAATAATCGCCATACTCCTTTCGGATGTACCGCACGAGATCGACCCCATGTTCGAAACCACCGTCAACTGCTTCCCAGTCCTCCTTCCCCGCGGGGGGGTCGCCGCGCAGGGCGAGGATATTACGGCAACCAGACAGCTTCGCTTCCTGTAAAGAAATAAGCCAAGCATGTGACGAGCGAAAATTACTCATACCCGCAAGGCAATGTCCACCTTCTCCGAGGGCATATTTGTACAGGTCAGGTGCATGCATGTCTCGATACCGATTGTGCTCTGGCATGTCTTGACCATCTCGGCCGTGAGATCAGACGTCCGTCCTCCGGCATTCCTATCGTTATCGTATATATAAGTCAACAAACAAAGAACTCGAAGGTGGCAGAGCGCACCAAGTAATGTCGATGAACTCCGGTCCCAGCTCTCGCATACGCTCGATACGGTCAAGAAGATTCTGAAGACCCTGGAAAAACAAGTGAAAAACAGATAACCTTTCAGCCGAGGAACCGGAAATATACCTGATCCGTACGGGGAGGAAAGTACTCGAACGACCACCAGGCCTTGCCTTCCTTTGTGGATTGCTGGATTTTTTGGCTTATCTTCATGATTGCGTGACGTCGTTAATATGACTGGGAATTTTTTCAAAAAGGGGGGGAGGAGGGGGAGGATAAAGGAGAGAGTGGCGGAGAAGAAAAAGGGAAAGAAACCGTCCCACTCGGAGGAGCGTGAGGAACGGAACAGATGTGCGAGCATTTTGCCGATTTCTGCCTCGGATTTACAATTGGTCTTGCACCTTCAACGCCGTAGAGATCGCATCAGCCCCACTAGTTATGACAGAATGTACACAAGCGTCTACAAAACTGCGCCAATACGACAGGCATAGGATTCTCCTGCCATGCTCTTCCCACGTGCACCCCAACAGATTGATAAAGACGAAAGACTAGTCATGAGCCAATCTCCCCCTCACCGGCAAGCAAAACAATGCATATCACAGACAGCATGGCTGCGATAGTCACCATAATAAAGAGCTGAGAACTTTCGGAGAAATGAGCACCTCTCAAAAGTGACTTGCAGTAAGATCGGACATGCTCACTCGGAGGAATGTAGGAAGGCCCGTCGTACTCGCATATCACGGACTCCAGACTCGTACCCCCAGCAGCCCGCACCGATCACAATGAACGCCCCAGCAACCTGGACGGCCGCCAATGGAATACCGAATCCATGATATGGATATTTTTCATGGTTCTCGGGACCGGGAAGGCGTGCCCTTAGTAAGACTGAAGATGCAAGAAGCATCAATAATAGGCCAAGCTTTGCATGAGAGAGAAAATTTCTCTCGAGCATGCAGTGGTCGCGTGCAGTGCTGCCATGATTCTCCAATAAGGTGGGCATCAAACAGCGCTTCTCGGATCACATGACTCTTATCTCCAGCGCGTTCCCAGTGTTTGTCCCTTGTTTGGTCAAAGTTCACGCTTTCACTCACACTTTGCTCACTCCCCCGGCAAGACGAGTCGGGGCCTTGCTTTACGACACCTTACGATTTCAGTTATTGTACTATGGGCTTTTTTCAAAAATTTCTATCTTTCGGGAGCAGGAGCAAGAAACGCCGAGCTGCCTTGTCTGCCGAGACGCGTTCGAAATACCCTCTTAGTAGAGAAGAAGCGCGCAGGCAGCAGGAAGAGCAAGAGGAGATTGCCAACCGTCTCTTGCGATCTTCTTCTCTTCGGTACGCTGTGGTCAACGAAGTCGATTATTCTTCTCTGCCGCCCCTTCGTGAGTAACGTCTGGCTGGTCGGTGAATAATATCACTTCTGACTGTATCCAGCACACCCAGTAAATAGCCTAGGTCAAAGAACAGCAGCTCCCCCGAGTCGTTCTGCGAGTGTACAGACTCGTCGGACGTACACCGTCACAGTTCGCGACAGGAAGGTCGAGGCACTTACTGAGTTCCCAAACGCAAATCCACGTTTTGACACGCCCACACATCCACCTCACCTCCGGGACGATCGATCCAGCGAAATGTCAAAGCAGGTACCTGTCACCCCGAAGGACCAAAACCGTTTGCGTATGCTTAGACAGGACCCCTCAGTCGCAAGTTTACTGGATATCTACGACAACAAAGGGCGCCTTGATGGCAATACGTTTTCGAATACACCGTCTGCTAAAGAGAAGGAATCTTCCGAATTTGGACGTGCTCAGCTCAAGCGCGGTGGATCGACCCTCCGCCAGTTACTTGGTAATCCCAAATCAACAAGTTGTGCCGGCTCCACAGAGGGTGATATTTCGTGGGCGGAAGGATTTCTTCAGTATGGCTCTTTCGCGTTCCGAATTAGCTTTCTGCTGATCGTTCTGTGCGTACAGGGAAAGGGCGTTGAGTGACGACCAATCTACACAATCTTCATTTCATCTGGAGACCCCCAAGGACATAGTTCCCGGCAACAGCGCTTCTCGCGAAAGCAATTCCGATGTCACCTTCTCTGACAGTCCCCATACAGTTGATTCCGACCCACGAACTTCCATCCCTTCGGCAGCAGTAGGGCCTAGTTACACCTCCGATGATAACCCTGCACTCCCCTTAAAACACACCACCGACTCCGAGTTGCGACCCGCTACAGAGGTTTTTGGTTTTCTGTTGGAAAAGCGGCGGTCGCGCAGATCCATATCGATTAACAAGAGTTTACCCTTGTCTTCGGCCTCCCCCCCGGACTTCAATTTGTCAACAAGTCAAGTTCACGATGCCCCGGCTACGCCATCTACTGTGGGCTCTATCTTAGTCGATCCTCCACACACGGCAACCATTCTCAACCACACACGCGTTCCCGTCTTACATGGACGACTACACGAAGGTTCGAATTCGGGGCAGCCTACTGCGATGGCAATTACTAGTCGTGCAAGTCGCATTCCCCGTGGACGTCGCAGCCTTCAGATTCCAAGCGAATGGCGGACATCGACGTCTGAGACTCACCCATCCTCCGTCTCTCCCATGGAATCCGAGACAACTTCAACTTTGACCCCAGTCTACGGCAGTGGTGCCCTGTGTTCGAGGACCAATGCTGCTGATCGCCTTTCCCCGCATCTCTCTCCCGAGGACGACGCCACATTCACTCCTGTACCGATGCGGAGCGCGCCCCGCCGCAGTGCGTCATATGGCTCGAGTAGACCCATTTCCGGTAACGGTGCTGTTAGAGCGGCACGGGTCAAGGGGTTCAAACCGGAAAGCGTTAATAAGGAGAACATCATGGAGAATCCCGACATGCGTCCATTATCTTCCTTTGTCCTTGTAAATGCTTCTGGGGATCCGAAGTCCAGCCTACCAATGACCCCTTCCCATGAGCGGGTGTTACTCTCATCCTATCCGTCGCCTGCGTCGTCTACGGAGTTATCACCCCTTGGCCAAAAGATGATGGCTGATCTGCGCAAGCTGCGCCAGGTGCGTGGCGAGCGCAGAAGGAGCCGATTTGCAGAAGCAGCCAATACACATTTATGATACACTCAAAGAAAACTACATACTGTTCCTCTCCATGATCTCTTTTACGCATATAACCTATTCATTCTGGGTTCCCAACAACGTTTTGCCTGGTTTTGACGATCGCGCATGCTTTTCTCCTTGACTTGTATCCCCTTTCGCATCTCGTATTTGTTTTCGTTTTGAATTGGCGTACACGCTTTCAACGGGAATGGATCCATTCTCATCGATTTGTAGGAGATTTTGGTAGCAAGCATATCGCTCTAAGATGCAAGTTTGATGCAATATGACGCCTTTTTATCATATTCTATGTTTGGGTGAAGATTTCCACACGCTCATTATTGAAAGAACGGTGGTCCGATGACGTAGTATGACAAAATGGGAGGTTCTGACTGAGGTAAATTTGGGTTTATCGGACACAGTCAGTCATTCAGTCTGGGCCGGGTCCGCCACTGGCGCTCGACCAACACGAGTCGCTTATTCCACCTTACCCTCACAACCGAATCCTCTCCTTCGCACCCCGTGGGGCTTTCAACGCGCAATAAATATCAAACATTCCCTCAGATAACAAAGAGGAGGAGCACTACGAGATGGTGCAAGCCTACCACGCTGTGCCAGTGTCAGTAGATTACGAAGATGCTGATAGCGGTCAACCGGCCGAACATGAAGGGAGCGCACTGCTTGGAAGCAGAGCATCGGGTGTCGGGCTAGTAAAGAGCGAGCCACAGAAGGAGGGTCATGCAACGCTCTCAAGCAGCATAGTCAACCTGTTGAATACAATCATTGGCAGTGGTGAGTGCATACACCACCATTCCTCCTTTTTCTGTCGTTATAACCTACGGCTTACAATTTATGGTCATGGTTTTAAGGCATGCTTACCTTCCCTCGGGTACGTTCTCCCCGTCTGTCTCAGTATTTCATGTTGGAAGTCGACCCTGTGTGTGTTAATATTGTAGGCCCTCGCGTCTGCCGGTATCATCCCCGGCATGTTAACCTGCATCTTTTCTGGTACAGTTGGGGCTTTTGGTCTGTATCTCCTCTCTGCTTGTGCGCGACATACACCGCACCGCCGGTCGTCCTTCTTCGCTGTTGCAAACCTCACATTCCCTCGCGCGGCCGTGTTCTTTGACGCGGCGATTGCTATCAAATGTTTCGGTGTATCTATCAGGTGCGCCTATACTGTCTTTCGTACGACGAGCAACTTTGGCTAATAAACCGAATAGCTACCTTATCATCATAAAGTCGCTTCTTCCCAATGTTGTTGCTTCATTATACCATGACCTGTCGTCCCCTGATACCAGCCCACCTGCGTGGGCGCTTAGTGGACGTATTTGGATTAGCCTTCTCATGGCTGTACTTCTACCATTGTCGTTTCTCCGTCGTCTAGACAGTCTTAGACATACAAGTTATATCGCTCTCTTTTCCTGCGGTGAGTGTCATAGCCCCTTCATAAAAGTGTAAAAATGACTTGATTGCTTTGTTTCCTCGGAAGCGTACCTTGTTTTGATAGTGATGCTGTGCTATTTCCGCCCTATCAAGGGCATGACTTCGCCTGGGGAGGTCCATCTCATCAAGTTCACTCCCAGCTTTCTCTCCACGTTCCCTATACAGGTTTTCGCCTTCACTTGCTCACAGAATGTGGGGACGAATTTTTTTACGAATTTACGTCAGGCACTAAATTCAGGGACGGACAGCTATTTCCCATTTTCAATGAGCTCAAGTCTAACTCGCAGAAGCGCATGAACATAATCATTGGAACCGCCATCGGCTCCGCGACCCTCACCTATGAAGTCATCGCAGTGTTTGGCTACCTAACATTCGGCTCTCACGTACGTTCTACGCATATAGGTATAGTCGAATTCTCATCTTGTCGTGTCCTTTAGGTGAGCGCGAATGTCATCGCAATGTACCCTTCGACCTCGCTCTTTATCGCCCTCGGGCAACTCGCCATCGCGATCCTCGTCCTGTTCTCGTACCCTCTGCAGGTTCACCCATGCAGGAACTGTCTCGACAAGGTTTTCCTTTTTGATTCGGCGGCCGAAAAGCCTGAGGATGAAGTTGTTGCGGATGGACACGGAACAGACGAGATGACGCCACTAAAGCATACGTTGCTGACGTTTGCAGTGGTCGGTAGTGGATTTACAATCGCATATTTTGTAGATAATCTTGAGATGGGTACGTTCTTTTCTTCGTGGCTTTGTATTTCCCAGCGAACTAACGGTGCGCAGTGTTGTCCTTTGTGGGAGCTACAGGGTCTACGACTATTTCGTTTATTCTTCCTGGACTATTATACTGGAAGGCAAGTATTACCGACTGCTTTCTAAGGTTGTTCCTCTGCTAAGACAGTTCGGTACAGTTGACAAAGGACGACCCGAACAAGAATAAGTTTCTCAACCTGGGTGCGCTTGTATTAGCTGGCTATGGCTCCCTCATTCTCGTATTCTGGTACGTTGTCATTCCATTTGTGTACACGTCATTGTTTTTCTCTGACACGGTCCTGACAGTCTGAGCTATAACATTTATAACGTCCTTCACCCAGCCATTTAGGGACTGGCCTCGCGTAGACGCGAGATATTTAGATATGATATGCATACCATTCACTGTCATTCTTTGATACACGTAGGCCTATAAATAATCATCACTCGTTTGGATAACTAGCAGATGCACAGACACCACCGGAGAGAAGTGAGTGGGTTGACATTATTTTCTACAGTTCATGCAGACACAACCACAAGCCACAAAAACTGACTCAGAAGACAAAAAAACTGAAGCAAAAAGGTCCATCCATTCACAAATTGAAAGGGCCCCGCGATATCCACAACAAAAAGACAAGGCAACGAGAAAAACCTCAGAGAAAAACAAAACAAACCGAGCCGGGCACAGGATCAAAACAATAGGAAGCGGGGTATAACGTAATGCGAGCAATCCAAGCACTGTCCGTTGTACAGTAGAGGTGAGAAAAAAAATACAATTCTAAGATCGCTTGCTGGCCTTCTTGCCCTTGGTCACCCGTCCGCGTGGCGCGGCA
This sequence comes from Russula lepida, assembly GCA_003316425.1. Lineage (NCBI taxonomy): Eukaryota > Fungi > Basidiomycota > Agaricomycetes > Russulales > Russulaceae > Russula > Russula lepida. The sequence goes on along the minus strand of QFEZ01000496.1, from coordinate 137,115 downwards.
GGCCGAGGCTGGGCCATTGCAACATTAGATGCTGCTTTCGTTGCGCGCGTGACGCGCGTAGAACGTCTAGTAGACTGTCCTTGTCCTTGTCCGTTTTCTTGGCCGTCACCATCGCTACCAGCGAGAGTAGTCGCAGTAGTCGTAGACTCGGAACTGGTGTTGGTGCTCGATGCGGCGGTAGAGCGTTTGCGGCGTTTGCGCACAGGTTCTACTACTTTTTCCTCCTGACTCGGATCTTCTTGTTGCTTCTCTTGGTTGCTGCCGCTGATCGCGATCATGTCCTCGTCAGCTTCGTTAGTGGTATCTTCGAGTTCGGCAGTTCGGCGTCCGCGTTTGAGGGCCGTTTTGGTGGGTTTTGGCTGCTGCGGCTGCTCAGGAGCGACAGAGGGCGAGTCTGAAGCCGAGGACGAGACCGAGGACACGGGAGAACGAGTGGCAGTCTTCGTTCGAGGGTTGCGTTGCTTGATGGTAGATTGCTTTGTCTTCGACTTGGTTTTCGTTTTGGTGGGCGTGACTCTGGCTGTGCGGGATAAAGGGGGTTCAGAGCCGATTGTAGCCATGGTTGAGGTTCTGCTGAGCGAGGAGCGTGAGGATGTTTTACTGGTCGTAGACCCGATGGTAGCCATTGTCGAGGTTCTGGTGAGTGCAGAGGGCTTGCGGACTGGGTTGGATGCGGACGCAGCGGCCGAGATGGAAGCCTCCATGTCGGCTATGGCGTATGTTCTATAGAGTGGCCTGGGGCGTGCAGGTGAAGTCGATGACGAGGAGGGGAGTGCAGTTGGTTGGCGTGTGAGTGGCGTCTTTGTGTTAGATGCACTGGTACCCGCGGGCACGCCTTGCGTGCCCTGGGGGCGACTCGACCCTGCGCCAGGGCTCTCCGAAGTCGAAGCAGCGCCTATGCCCAGCGGATCGGTACCTTCCTCGATAAGCTTCCACATGGGGGTCTTCAACTCCTTCGCGACATTACTATACAGCTGCAGACCTTTCCCCTTCGGGCGTGCCACTACGCCATCATATGCAGCCGTGCCTGGTATTCTGTAATCCTCGAGGCCCTGCTTGGCCCGCCAACGAGGAGCATTGAGACCAAAGAGGGGTACCGAGGCATGCATCGGATCCTCTTTCTTTCCACCTTTGTTCATGGAAGGGTGGTCGGGGAAGTCTTGTAATGTGAGAGGTACGCCGATTTGACGTGCGCTCATGCCTGCTTCTTTGATGAGCGCGGCGCTCTGGGCGGCGCGCTCTGAGGGGGTTGCTTGTTCGACTGGCGTAAATCTCGGTATCAACTCGGGGTCGGCGGGGACGGGCTCGCGCAGGTTGGTGCCCATGGAAGGATGTTGCCAAGGATCAAAGCCGAGTACGCCAGTGACCTTATAGCTATGAAGTGGCTCTGTTAGTGGCGCCGTCAGAAAGACGACGGGGATACCCACTTGATGGACTGTTCGAGATCGCGGATGTTCTCAAGCCTGGTCATTTGGTAGTCATTAACGTTGTGATTGTGCTTGAGTAGGGCGAGATGGTTAAGAAGAGTCTGCTGTTGTGCTGCAACCTCGGTGACGATGGGCTTGAGCTGCTCTTGGATAAGAGAAGTCACTTTAGCTTTGAATGCATCAGAGAGAGGGCCAGGATTCGCGCTGAAAGGTGACATTGTAGGAATAGCAATTGATAGAGCGATGATGTCCGGGGTGCAGTGCGAGAGTGGTTTCGGAACTCAACCTTTGGACCACCACCTCTTATATACACAACTACAATGTTGTGGCTGGCAAGTGTGGCGGGTGTGGCGTGTTAGTCACCGCAAATTGTTCGTCTTGGCCATTGTCCGGGCTTTGTTATTGTCTGGTCTGGACACCAATGTCCGTAGTCAGGATTGCCGTCGTCCAAGCATTGGAAGTCACAATCCTTCGGCCCTCAACTAGTCTCGGGTCGTCGCATACTATGATTAGGCTTGAGAATGCCCCTGTGATAAGCGCAGCCGAGGAGCTGTGCCTTGTGCCTTGACTTGACCTCAAGCTCAAGCAAAGCGCCGGAACTTACGGCCCGTAGGGAAAACAAGTGAGGCTTGAGGTCAATTCACTCTTTCGTCGGCACACTACAGTACAAGGGACGAGTGGGACGCCAGTCAATGATGGCCTAGACCTTTACGTACACATATTTGGGCCAGCCAAGACAACGTTTCTGTCAGAAATCGAATCGCTTCTTCCAAGCGATCACAGGTGTTAGTCACGGTGTTGGAAGAACATTCGGAGGATGAACCGCCGCCAGATATCATCTGACCTGCGCGAGACGCTCTTGGAGCGAGAGGGGGTTACAAGGAACGCCATGCACACCGCCAAGGCATGGACCTCGGTCGATGTGCCACGTAAGGATTCGGCCGCCCTCTCACTCGCGACTTTTATCCAGCTCTCGGGGGGCGGGGGGAGACCGAATGGCTGCACACGACATGTTGACAGGCGGTGATATGCACATTTGGACCGGACCAAACAACAGAAGGGTTCGCACACTGAAAGAACGGAGCAAGCTGAGGTGTATGGTGCATGATTATCGATTATCACGCGACCCACCACGCGTCCCGTGCGCAAGGAGGTGACAGTGATATATAACTGAGGTCATAATAGTCCATCTGTCACCGAAATTTCATCGGATAGGGGTACCAAGGATTGATGGGCTCTCAATGTTTGAGAGGGTCGTGTGTACGGTGTGAGTTAAGTATACGCATAAGGCGCGTCTAAAGGAGGCATGTGTAAGGAATAAATAAACCTGAAAAGAGGCTGTGGCGGGTGACTACCAAAAGGTGCAGGACGCACTGAATAAAATATCTTGGTTTGGGGGTGATGCAAAGTGGCAGGAATGGAGGAATTGGGGCTGTGCTGGGAGGGGGAGTGAGCTGAGCGGTTAGAGCGACCATGCGGGCGTGCCCTGAACCTCGTCCGTTACTAACCGCTCTCATCATCTCTTTTCATCCCCGTCCCCTTCATGCATCTTTGCTCTCCTCAACACCATTAGAGCTTCCCTTCAATTAGTTCTGACCTGTAGCAATGTCACTAGGTAATTTATTCCTCACCTGCCCAACCAACGTCTTTCTCGCACTTTCCTTTTTCTTTCCCGGTTTCTCCTCGTTCACTCACTTCACTTTTCTTCCTCTTTCTCCCTCGCAGAAGCCTCAACTCGGACTGTCGCAATAACTGTCCTTTCCTCCAAGTTGTCTTCCCCTTCCTCGTCCCTCCCAGCCGACGCCACACGGCCTTCCTCCCTCACGACTACTCTCTCCCCCCAAGCAGAACCTTTTACAATGCCCTCGGTCTTATCTTCTCTTCCAATCGACGGCCAGGTCTCCTCCCCCTTTCTGGCGTCCAGCCCGACTCCCGCAGAGGCTGACAATAAAATCGAGGAGCAAATCGAAGCAGACCCGTCAATTGTCGAGGCGCTTAAAAGTAAAGAGCGGTTGTTTGTCCTCCGTGTTGGCGAGGACATGGAACGAATCATAAATGAGCGCATGTGAGTATGACTTATTGATTGCTATCTGCAACCTAGATGTCGGTCCTGTTATCGGACATTTCTTCACTGTCGTCACGCAGCGGCTATATCGCTTATCTTTGAATTGCGCTGACCACTGGCACTCTCAATTTGAAGGGGTCGCGTCGAAATTACGACAACGACATCGTACCAGAGACTTCTTGTTCACAGGTGTTCCGCATATTACAAAGTCATTCCTGAAAGTGACTCTGGCTCAAAGAGCATATGGGTCGCATATTCAATCGAGAGCAGAATGTACGTCAGATCAATCATCAATCTTCTTTCCACCTTCAAACCTCCTCCCCTCTTCTCGCAGTCCTTCAAAACGGATTTCTGAGCTCGTTCCACTGGAACAGACGAAACAACCTGCTATCAAAATCATGAGCCGATCAGTCCAGGACCGTATCCGAGCACAATCACAATCTCGCACCGGCTCCGTCAATGGCGAAGACGCCGAATCTTCGGATGTTGAACCCTCTGAAGCTGGCAGCCTTGGTGGACGTAGTAGTGCACTAATTCGTTCAAAGAAAGCCCTTACCATGGAGGAACGTGCTGCTGCTTATAACGAGGCTCGATCGCGTATTTTCCTGGATTTTGAGAAGAAGTCAAAAGAAAAGGACAATGATATGAGCGCGAGCTCGTCCACGTTCAGCCTTGTCTCGGGTTCGGCATCTACCAGCGGAGGTGGAAGCAGTAGTGCGGGTGATATTGAGGATTCGATTAGTACTGCTCCGACCGAGAGTGAGTTTTCGGGCCCTGTTGCGCGGGACAACAAGAGCGAGCGGCGAAATGGATCTGGAGCAAACTCGGCAGGTTCATCGAGAGCTATGCTCCCCCACAAACATCCTTCCAGTTCTCGCGGTTCGCGTGCTTCGTCACCGTCGCTTACCTACGCCTCCATCTACGATCCTGCCTCAAACGTTGTCCCTTACGATGCGAGCCAAGCACCACCGATGCAACAGCCCTACCCGCAGCAGCCTATATATCACTACCCACCACCTCCCCAAGAGCAAGGTTCGGGGCAAGGCTTTGTGCCTTCCATGCCGTACTATTCCTATGGCTACCCTCAACCACCACCGATGCCACCACCACCGCCACCACACCACGTCTCGAGCTCTGAACCACTGGGTCCTACGGCTGATCCTCAAGCACCCGGGCTTTACCTTCCCCCCGCACAGCACCCGCAGCAGGTGATGTACATGGCCCCGCCGTACACGTGGGCCCCAAACTCGCCGCCGGTGGCCCCATCCGCTTCTCTCTCAGGCGCGCCTTCCCTGCCACATCCCCATCCATCACAATATTCGTTTGCGCATATGTCTACACCGCAATACGGTGGTTACAACGTCCCTCCATTTTACCCTCCAATGGGTCCCATGCACACTCCCGCACAGGGGCAACAGCCTCTCCCACAACCAACACACCCCGTTGGTATGTTGCCATTGCCGCAAGGCAATGACCTTGGCATCCGTGTGATGCCACCCATGACAATGAACAATGATCACGTTGACCCCAGAGGGAGGAAAAGGGGCAACTCACGCAATGGCGGTGGCTCATTGAGCCATGGCCCTATGGTCGGCTACTCTTTCGGCGTATCGGGTGTGACAGGAGGGGGTTCGCCTATCGAGAACAATCCCAACATAGTCGGCCCACGCCTTAATAACTCGATGCGACGAATATCAGGCACGTCAAATGGGAGCAGGACCCCAGGAGATGAAGCGTCGAGCGTCGCGGTGAGTTATGTTATTTACATCTCTGCTCTAACAACGGTCGACTCATGGCGGTCACACCAGTCATCCACATCCTCGTCCTCTCGTACTACCTCTTCACAGCATCCTCTCCCACCGCGCCCAGACTGGGCCGTTGGTCTCAAGCCAAACCGGACGCTACACTCGACGCGCCCATCTGGGCGCAACGGTGGTCCACGCAATCACCCTGCAAACCCACCAGCGGTGTCATTACAGTCGGCGGACTTCCCTCCTCTTGGTGGGGCGCGCACGATACCAGTGCCAACCGGCGTGTGGACAAGCGGTGCTGGGAAGGCCCGCGAGCCAGGTGGGCCCGTTTCCGCAAATAGTGTTGCGGAAGGAGTGGAGCGTACGCCATCGAAAGGTCAGGGACAGGCTCAGGGACTCAGGGTGCCACACGTGGTGTCTGCTCCTCCGTCCGCATCTGCGCCTGTGCCCAACGAAGATACCTGTATACCGGTCTTGATGGATGCGGTGAACGCACTCTCTCTTGACAAGGAGCAGTCATGATAGATGGTGGCGACTGCTTTACCAGTACAAGGGATGGTTGAGCCAGGGTTTTCTCTTCGGTCGGTTGGCAAGTGCTGTTGGTGGGGATTTCCACTTGGTGTTTGTCGGGTGGCTCCCATTTCTCAGTACTACTCCTGTGTGTTTTTTACTTCCTTTTATTTCTCACTTGGTAGAGTGAATATAGCTGTGTGTATCCCTAGTGGGAATGAGGAATGTACGCTTGCTCAAATGGCACCTTCTACTGACTTCATCATGTACACGTTGCGGTATCTATCCTTGCACCACACGGGCTTCTTAGGCCTCAAGGATTATGGTTATACTCTACTGTATTTGAGGCGTAATTAAAATCCTTATGCGTCCCTGCAAATTTTCGCTTCCGCACAAGTACACAAGTACAGTAATACAAACACTAATATCCTTGTAACGCGTCGAGCCCCTGTTGAGGAAAGGGCCCCGGAGAGCGGTGCTCTATTGAAGTGAACTTGAAGAATCTAGACGTCCCAGTGCGGCGGGCGGATCTTGGGCCTAGGCCTAGGCCTGCCAGCGTACAATACAATATAATGCGACGGGCGTTCGAGCAATTGAAAGCGCGTTCACGACTTGCTGGGTATTAAAAGTTATGATCCGAAGAGACAGACAGACCGCTGAGAGCATGCACTGGCAGTTTCATGTCATCCGGAATATCGACTTGTAGTGGGAGGCCTGCTAGTGTATTTGTATACTGTACTGTAGTATTACAATGGGCGTGAGGGACTGGGCCGCGGGGCCCTTCCGAGTCCGCCACCCATCATAACTTAAGTTGGGCGGACAGTGACGCGGTTGCTGTACTTACCAGGGAAGGGCCTGGAAGCCTGAGGCGGCGTTCGACTCGGAGCGAGAAGTTGCGAGGTCCAACCTAATAGTACAATACTATCAATCTGGACTCCAGGGTCCAAACCCACATGATGTCCAGCACCGGGCCCCACGTCTTTGGCATCTCTCATCCTCATCACTGGCAAATTAGCGAGCTCAAGTCAGGCCATATGGAGAACAGGAGGGGGGGTGTTATGGTTATAGCAATTTCAGGGACGAGGCTGTGCAGATCACACTTTGATCTATTTTGGCCTAGCAGCGGGGCACGTCGCCGCACTGTCCACGAAAAAAGTTGTTTGTTTGTTTTTTTGCTTCCCCTGAGCGTGGAGCTGATAGCACTACCGGAAGCGTGACCTGGGAACTTCAATGATTTTCTCATGGAAAATCCCAATGGACAATACATTTAAATTTCGTGTATGTTGCCTAATAGTGGGACAATGAAAATCAAGTGGCATGAGCATTTGGGGCCAGCGTACTATCGGCCAACATTACCCCTGGCTCAGGGTGCCAGTTCAACGGATTGTAAGGCATTTATTCGGTGCACAATACATGGAATCGTTGACGCGTGATTCTCAGTTTCTGAGAGACTCCCGGCACACTTACAGAGAAAAATGACTTACTTGACAAGAAAACCTTCATTGAATATCTCGCAAAATCACGGTTCGTAGGCAAATTTAATTCACAACAGAAAATTCTATTGATGTACACAGTAAAAAACATCAAAGATACCATGGACTATTAAAGCAGCGGTGGTCATTGATTGCACTATCGGAGCGTTAGTGTCTTATCTTCAGGGTGGCAGCTTCGGCAGCATCGTGGAACTTCTCCATAGTAAAACAGACCCCAGGTAAAAAGATGGGTAAATGAAGAGATGTCGGTGTAGGAAGCGTGAGCACAATTGAAAGAGGACAGAGACTCGGTGTGTACATCAAGGTCGGTGGCGGAACAAGGGGAAGGGCTACCGATGTGTAGGGACAAAGAAGACCTGAGGCCAGAGTCCTCGTCAACGATAAAGAGCTCGCGGTGTCGTATTTGCATATGGCCGAGCATATGTTTGCTTTGGTCCGTCGAAGAGTGGAAACCCGGCCAGTCGTCTTGATCCGATCTCCACTATCATTGTGAGGCTAGGATAGAAAAGACCAAAATCAACCAAAAAGCATTCGGGGAAAGAGAGAAAGGCTTACTTGGCTGTCTAAACCAGGTATATGCAGCTTATAATAAGGAAGATGATTGAGTCGATGGACTTCTTGTCTGTAGAGGACATCAGCATAACGCCATCTGTGGCGATCACACTGAGTAGCTCAGACCTGCCAGCAGAATTGTTGCCTTCTAATACCGACGGGTTTATAGCCTCCAAACTGTCTTCGGGGGTTTGGGAGGCATCTTCCTCGTGAGGGCGATGACAGCTAAGATAAAAATAAGCATCCTGAAGGGAAGCGAAATATCATGTATGCGCACAGGGACGCCACGGGCTTGTATACGAACAAGGTACCTCAAAAGTCTATAAGTGCATCGATGGTCGATTTCAAGAGTTCACATAACAAAGAAGTCTCCATGCATACAGGCGTGGCTTCATGATGTCTATCACTCTTCGGATTTTCCTAAGCACTGACTGACAAAAGTTGGTAGTGGTGCTGGATTTGATAATGAAGGAGCGACGGCCATGGCATGTCTTGAATCAGAGGGAAATGGACGGGGGTAAAATCGAAGGATATCAGATGATGGCTGTGGGCAAGGGTTGACGTGTCCAGCGTGGCAAGAAGAGGAAGAGGCATGTTGTTTTTAAAGTCCGACATGCTCTGCTTGTTGAGGCGACAGGTAGGCCAGCTGGAGAGGAGAGTGCGGACTTAATTAATTAACTTGGCAGTGGTCGCGTTAAGATTGTTTCCATGTCTGTGGTAGGGACTTTGCATGTGCCAAAAGCAGTAGAAGTTGTCGCGTCGACCTCGAACAGCGATTGTGGAATTTCCATGTTATCTACAGGGCATGGTTGATGCAGGGAAATTCAGAACCGTTTCCAATTCCCTGTTATTTTCATGAAACGCTAGATTTTCCCAAAATAGTACGTCGGAATCCGGCTGACCCGCTTCCGGTAGTGATAGTGCGCTATATCTGAGCATTGTGCAATATGCAAGGACGTCCTGGGGCCGCATATGGTCATATAATAAGGTGGCGATGACCTTGGATAGTAGGCCATGACGATGATTATCCTCCCTAAGCTCGCGGAACGACCGCATTGTCAAGGAACCTGAATGGACAACGTGACTATTTGCTTTTTCTACCCGCATTGATGAGAATAATCTGTAGAGTCACCATTTGGAAGGCCCAGCCTGAACAAAGCCAGCACGAATCACGATGCGAGTCCCACGCAGAACATGACAGTGAAAACGGTGCATAAGTTAGCGCTGCTTTTCAGTTGGCCTGGGTGGATGCTCATCTCAAATACATACTTCATCTCATGCACTGAATCGGCAACTTTTCTTTGGACCTTGGTGCCCAGTCAGGGCCATTGTCATCGTCAGTCATCATCATCAACAGTATTTGGGATGTCTTTTTCTGGGTCATTCAAGTTGCAGCTCCCCAGTTTAGTAATTGTTGGCATTATTGTACTAAGCCCGGATAACAGTTATCAACTCAGTTTGCTCGCTCATGCAACCAGGTACTTGCCAGATTAATCACAGGAACCATAAACTCCTTTGAGTCGAAATGGAATCTGATGAATTATGGACACGAAAGTTACACCATAAATACTTACTGTACGAGCGTCGGATTCCCATAAGGCGTGTTCTTCAAATTAGCCCTCCATGTCAACGAGTTTTGCCTTATCCATTACAACATCCTGCTCGTTCCCTTCGTCCTCCGCTTCATCCACTTCAACTTTACTGTTACTGTTCTCCGGGAAGTCCGTAATGTCAAAGCGTTTTCTCTCGCGAAATGGGTTTTTCCTTCGCTCACTTCTCTTGACCACGGCAGCCGCAGGGATGATACCCTTCGGATTTAGATAGAGAAGATCGTCACCCGAGTATGCATCAGTTGAGCGTATCCAAGCGTCAAATCTAGGTAGTTTTGTCAAGGAATGTGCGCGCGGCACTCAATATGACACTCACACAGCCTTACGATCTTCAACGTCTCGCATCCTGTCATAGATATACGTCTGCTTGAATTTCTCAATCTCGTCACGATAGATGTCAAAGTCGATCGGTGGGCGGTATTCTACGTCTTCTGGTGATAGGTTCTCGTTTACACTTTCGACCTTACGATTGTACGACTCGAAGATGGGAAGCTCAAGCAATAGGCCTAGAGAGGGCATCTTAGGAATAAAAACCTGTCGCGGGCCGTACAGCTTGAGGTTGATGGATCAGACCTATGACGATGAATAGAAACATCTACTGTCACGTACTTCTTCGACGATCTGCGGGGCTGTACCTGTGCGACAGCATAGGACTAATACGGAGACCATCTTGCGCTGTGGGAAATGGCAGAATGAGTGTGTAGGCGACGCATTTTACTTTGCAAACGCACGATCTATCGAGAGGGTGAGCAGAAAATCCACATCTTGCGACGACCAGGTACCTGGTGAAGCATAAAACTTTGGCCATGGAGAATAACACGTATCCACTCTGCGTTGCCGTAGACAACCGGGTCGGATATCTACTCTCCTATTAGTTCTCGCCAACCCTTCCAACGAGTGGCTCACCACGATCTTTTTCATGTGTCTCTGCGTGCTCCTATCGCCAAATTCACGTCCCACAGTAAAGTTGTGGAAATTGCGAGTCCCCTCGAACTTCTTGGCAATTTCTCGTAATCTCTGAACATCATCTGGTCCGGCGCGCCATCGACGTTTCCTTTGCAAATCATCATCTTTTGATGACTCGGGGGGAAACTCAGCCCAAAACGGATGAACGTGGTCAGTGAATGCACCAGTGTTGGGTAAGCTGTTCGACGATGGGACGGCCTGGCGGCGGAAAGTTTCATACAGGCCACTGCCAGGTTTTGGTGGTATAAGAAGGTAAGAAGGAAAGAAGTACGTGTATTTGCGACTATCACAGGATCTATATTCCGAGTTAGGGTAAGCACGCATTTGGAGAAAAGGGGGAGTGGGCGTACGTTCTGGCATTGAATGAGTTCTGTACACGGACGATCCCCCAAATACGGATCTCGGGTGGTAGTAGCTCGTTGATCGCGACAACCACGTCTGGTATACCGGGAATTTGAGTGATCAACTTGAGGGATACAAGGTTTCCTGCTGCGTGTACGCCTGCATCCGTACGAGCTGCACGTCCAAGGTTAACTTTGGTAGGATCATCCGCATTATCTGAGGACACGGCACCAACGCGCACGAGAGCGTCGAACAACACTCCTTCGATTGTCCGCGCATCTGGTTGGCTGCAAAGCACTGTCAGAATAGGGGTCCGACTTTAATCGACAAGAGTCATACACTTCTTACATTTGCATACCCGCGCAACCTGTTCCACAAAAACCGAGAAGAATTGCAGACTGACGCTTCGGTAGACGGGGAGCCTTTTCAGCTACTGGCAAATCTCGAGGATCAGCCTCAGTTGCATCTGCGCCGCCCGCTTCATTCTTCCTGGGATGGTCACGACGTCTCCGCCCCACATTTTTGCTGTCCTTCTCCTTTCCCTGACGTGATTTCGGGTATCCAGCAGCGTCACGTTTCTTTTGGGACTTTTTGCTGCTCTGAGGAATGTCTGTGTTTGAATCCGGAGGGCTAGCGCCCACTGTTGATTGCAGCTCCACTTTAACGCGTTTGGGGCTTGACGGTGGTGCGTCCTGAACGCAATGGCGCTTATTGGGTATACCTGATGTAGCAGTTCCCGTATCCTCTGCCATTTTGTGACAGTACCGTACAAGGCTGATGGATGAACCGTAGGGACTGACCTTGGGACTGACGAATTTGGTCAGCGGAAGGAAGGGGCCGAAGTACATACTGATCGACTGATCGAAAAGTGATCGAAAAGCGCATATTATTCGCCTTACTCTTTATCTTGCCCTGCAATTGGCCTCATTTTTCAGCTTCACTACCATGCGTCTTTTCAAACAATATCTCAGATCAGCGCATAGTCCGTCGGTTTTCGACCAGTGGATAGAGCTATGTTTCTGTGCGATAACCAAGAGCCAAGCTCCAAGTTACCTTTTTTAAGGGAGTTCGTTTAGTGGGAGTAACTGGTCAACGCCCCAGAGTCTCCACGGATCTGGCTGTTGAAGTCGAACCAGCATCTTTCAGGTGATGTGACTAAAGATGAGGTCAAGTACTTCAACCAAGACTTCAACTGTCATCATGATCGCTTGACCTGAGTCACTGACACCCGTCTATCTCCTGGGCCTTGCATGGCACTATTCTATGTCCTCTCGCCATAGAAAGTGCACCTTTGTGTTTCCCTCGGCCTTCCTGTGCAGCAGTTTGCTGCCCCAATAATCAGCCACGCAGTCACCCTTTTGATGGAAGATAAAAGTAAACAGAATAACCAGGAATGATTGGACCTTTGAAACAAACGGCCTTCGTAACCTCCTGGCTGGCGGTGACCTATCAAAACTACTGGAAACATGTATAATTAGTTTCACATCTATTTGATCTAAGCGGTGCATTCGACCAATCGTCAGCACTGCACCACTTGTTCAATTGGCCGCAACGGCACTTTGTATGCAGCTAAGGCAGACCTCGTCGTTGAAGGGATATATAATTTCAAGGTGTCCAAGATCGCCAAAAATAATGTACATGTATTTGTAATACTATGAAGGGGCCATAGATTGCGATATGGTGAGTAACAACAGATATGAATCCCGGACGAGATTCAAAAATCGATAACATTGTCATCAAAATCGACATCGACATCGAAATCGACATCGGAATCGAAAGTGTCATCGTCATCGTCATCATCCGAGTCTTCGATTACAATGGGAGACTTGAACGCTTCAACTACGATGGGAGACTTAAACGTCTCTAACTTTGCGCTCCATTTCTTGACCCTTTCGTGGACAAACACCTGAGCAGCACGGTGGGTAAAATGTAAAAGGAAAAGAGATGCATTGGGTGTCTTACTTTGTCGGGGTTAAAGTTGAGGACCTGCAAGCCGTCAAGGGATGTAGCACGAGAAAGAGCCACGTAGGCTTGACCTGACCCAAGTTCACACACGGATGATCAGCACGAAGGAGAGAATCGAGAACAGAAAAACCATACCTTTCTCGAAGACTTTGGCGAGGTCTACTTTCACCCTGTCAAGTGTCTGACCTTGTGATTTGTGTATAGACATCGCCCATGCTAGGATGAGAGGATACTGCATCGTCGGGGTGAATATGAGGTGGTCCGGTCGGTACAGAATTTGCTAGATCCGTACCTGCGTTCGTGACGCCTGGACCTCACCGTTCGGAAGTTCGACTTTCCATGTCTCTGGTTCAAGCATTACCTGACGTATCCCCCCTCCAGGAACTTTGAAGGCAACTACTGGACTCTTCCTTCTTGATTCGTCGGGTGCCGAAGCCTTGACAACCCCAACCTTGGGGATTTTCTCTTTCAACTCTCCGCCAGAATTTTTGTCATGCACGAAAAGTTCTTCAAATGCAGTCACGATGCCCATGCTTCCGTTGACAAGCGTCTCGTCAATGTTCTTGATGAGCATGACTTGAGCGCCAATTGTCAGATGTAGGACTTGCTGGGCCATGAAATTATCAAGCAGCTTCTGCCGCTGTTCGCCACCAGCTGATCCACCGTCCTTTGCGTAATACGTTTTGCTCTCTCCTCGAAGGCGGCTCATACGCAAGTTATTGGAGTTATCTACATCCTGACGGCGGGGAAAACTGAAGCCAGCTCAGAGGAAGGAGATGTGACTGTGAAGGGACACTATAGCTTACAGTTCGGTTGGCCCGATGCCGTCTTCGTATGTGATTTCTCTCGATAGCTGTCGGAATCTTGTGATTGATTTTTGAGACAGCGTCCCGAATCGCATTTCGTTCAACATGTTTACGAAATCTAAGTTCCTTTAACCAGTCGGACCAGAATTCTGAGGAGCATGGTTCGTACCCTCATCCTTTTGCCGAAAGACTTTCGTAAGCTTGATGGCTCTCTCGATTGTCTCTTTCCAAGTAGTGGCTTCGAAAGCAAAGCGCACTAATGTGCTTCCTTTGCTGACAGGGGGCAGCTGAAAGAAATCACCAGTAATGACAACCTACCTGATCGCGTTGGTGAAAGATCAAACAAATGCGTAGACTCATACGCACCTGAATCCCTCCGAAGGGCTGATTTGGTTTATTCCTGAGTTCACGACCGATCTTATCCAGCTTATCGAGAAGTCCACCGTCAACCATCGAGACTAAACGAACTGTCACATATGGTCTATGCAAAAGCGGCACACTAACTTTCGTCGATGATAAGGACTTGAGTCCGACGCCACCTTGAGCTGGCTTTCCTGTTCGTCATAATTTTCTCGATAAGCTTATCAGCATCCTCTATCCCCAGACCAATACCAGCGAATGAGTGGATCGTCACTCCACCAATGTTACAGGCAGCAATCCCTGCGGGAACATCCCAATGTTTCAATCTCCCAGAATAAATAACTGAATATAAATACCGGTAGATGCGGTTACTGCCACGGCATCGGGCATTTTCACATATTTTTTGTGAAGAGATTTGATGATTTCGCGTAGAAGAACAGATTTGCCCGTTCCTAAATGCAGGTCAGCCTTCCTCGAAGACAGAATGCAAGTATATGCTGTAACCGTAAGCGTCAAAACAGAACCCCAGATGACTGTTTGTCTTTCAACGCATAACGTAGAAGACCAACAATGATAGGATTGGCGACCAGCATCTATGAACTAAGAAAAGCCAGACACACCTGCACTTCCAGTGTAGAACACATTTTTCCTCTCCACAACTAGTTGTAGAACATATTTCTGTTCGTCGCTCAATGATATTTCAGGGGGTCGTTCGGGAGGCTTTAGTTCGAAAGGAGGGGCCGAATGGGAGTCGGGCTCCACCTGATGGCCATGTGACAACATATCGAATGGCGGAGCGCTGCTCGTAGAAGAGCGCGATCTAAAATATAGCGAGGGCTTGGAAGACCCTTGCGGAAATGTCGCGGAAGAGGACTCGAAGTCACCCCATGAGCGGGGAAGTTGGCGCTTTTGGGGAGGTGGCACTGCCCCAGGTGAAAGACAGCGTTTTAGTGACGACAACGAAGCATGAGAGGCTTTATCAGCTTCGCGACTGGCGACACCATCCTGGATGGCCTTCTTAATGGTATCGGAAAGTGCACCCCGCTTGGGAGCAGCGGGGTGAGCAGGAACAGAAGGGGTACCTGTGGTGTTATTTGAGGAAAAATCACGCTTAACTGTGGCAAGACCCGAGCGCGGTTGTCGATCGGGCTGCATTATCTCCAGTGACGATGAAAGGAATGTCCAGGGCTAAGACGCGTTGATTGTCGCCATCCATGACCCATTCACCGTCTCGGTGAGGTGCGCCAGTGGTCACGTGGACGTGCTAGTCTATTAATGGTGAGCCAAATTCTGCGGCACATCGGATCACGACGTCCGTCCATGTCCCTCCTCTCTTCCGCCACGCGGCCGCACGCGTCACTCAGTGCCTTCCGAGAAGCGGGACTGTCACTTCATTCACGTTTATATGCGGCCCAGGCCAAGGGTGGTCCTGTGAGGCAACATGGTAAGCACCTCCGCTAGTGAATTCGATTTCTTTTATGGAACTGAGCGTAACGGGACTCGCTCAGCCCAGGGGTTCAAGGGAAACAAAAGCCAGAAGTTAACCAGGGGGCAGAAACGAATGGAGGCTATGCAAAAAAACAAGTCCTCTGGTGTGCGTGGCCAATCTGGATGTCGGTTGTAATGCTGACCGCGTGTATTCTTGCTTAGGCATTTGTACCACTCCCCGCTAGCCAACTTAAGCACGAGCTCTTTCAAAGCCAACGCCTGGATGAGCTTAATCTACCTACCTTCAGTGCCGTCCGTGAACGGGTTCTATAGCCATGTGCGACAGCGCTGACGCAAAAATATACAGGAAGACCTTACCGAACGAAACATAGGCAGTGCATTGGCTTTTCCGCTACCGGAGAATGACGCAATTCGCGTTTTTGGAATGCCACGCAACGTGCTATTGGACGTGAGTCACCTTTTATACCAGATTTTTTCCAGACCCGAATCCCTTTCGTAGTTTCGTGTTCTTTCGAAAGCCGCATCGGTCGTGCGTGACGTGACAATAAAACTGGTGGATCAGCTACAGGCTGCGAGCCAAGAATCGAGCCAAAAGAGCAGATTTGTCTTGAGTTCGTTCATTCGTCCGAGAATTGAGAGTGTAATTCATATCATATCCTCGTAGCTGGCCCTACGGGTTGCGGCAAGAGCTTCCTGTTGATCCAAGGGGTAGAATATGCTGCATCCGCCGGCTGGATAGTGATGTATATCCCGCGTGGTGTGTCTGATTACTCGTGCTTGGACAAAGTATCCTAACTCCTTTGAAGCTATCAACCTCGTGAACTCATCCACACCGTATTCATATGACTTGCGCACGCAGACGTATCTCCAACCTGTCTTTGCTCAACAAACGCTTGAGCGCTTTCGCCTTGTGAATGAACATGCCTTGAGTTCGCTCGTTGCGGAACATAAAATCGAATTGGGAACTGGTTCATCGCTGCCTCAAGGCACTCCTCTTCTCAAGTTGATCGATGTTGGACTTGAAGATCGGACTTACGCACCTTCTGTCTTGTCTGCGTTGCTCGAAGCTCTTGGGAATCAGACAAGGTATGTTCATCTCCCCGTATGTTTTGCCATTGGAGAGGTCACGACCACATTGTAGAATACCTGTACTACTTGCCATTGATGACTTCCAAGCACTTTTCACGAGGACAGCATACAAGACCCCACATTTTCAGACGATTCGTGCGTGGCATTTATCCATGCCTCGCCTCCTTCTCGAATATGCGAGTGGTCGTAAGGCATTTGTAAGTTGTTTTATTTATTATTCGTGCTGTTCACACAAATCGATGATCTCAAAAATAAGGCGCGCGGTGCCGTCGTTGGAGCTTTGTCCCTTTCGGACAAGACTTATGGTCTCTCGGAAGAACTCCGTTACGCCCTAGGCTTGCAATCATGGTTACGACCATCACCATACCTCAAAGTTGCGCCTGAAATCACAACCTTCACAAGAGGCATTCAGCCTGTGAATGTCCCGGAAAAATTAAATGTAAATGAGGCAGCATCGTTATTCGAGGTCTGGAATAAAAACAAGTCGTTCCATACTCGTAAGTTTTCGAGTTACTTACAGCTGAATTGACATTAACCGATCTCAGAGGGGAATGATGAGCAGTTCATGGCGAAATATACGGAGTCAGGAGGGAATCCGCGGGATTTTGTTTGGAAAGGGTTGCTCTCGACGCTTCAGACGTAGACGTACAGTAGGATTAATACATATCGATCATCACGTGACTGGCGCGTCGATGTGACGCGAACCGTCAAGGCGGGTCAAGGCATCCCTGGTCAAATGCCAGCCTCATTCTCCTCGTCTCTTCCAGCTCCGACGTCTCTCAAACGTAAACTTCCCGCGGGTGCTGATGATGATGACCATGAATCCACCCATCCATCCAAACTGCCAACTATTGCAGAAGCAGGCACGGGGCGACCAACACGGCCTCTTGGACAGAATATCTCTGCTACGAATACTGGCAGTACTCGCAGACTAGGCCTTGGACCACCGCCACTTACCAAACCGCGTCCTCCTGCATTGTCCGGTCCCCCACCCACTACCATCACCACGCGTCCCACCCATGCAACAAGCGCGCCGCCTAAATCAGCTACTCTTCACCACGTCTCTCAGCCAGCGGCTCTCCCACGTCCCGCCGGGGTGCGGACGATATCCGGTCCCCAAAAGACAACTTTCAGCGGCATCGGGGCACATGATTTCCGCTTCCAGATGTCACAACAGAGCCACATGGAGCCAGTTGTGAGCAGCTCGCGGATGGTAGAGAATGCGAGATTGGCGGCCGACATGGACGCAGAGCGTACGAAGGTTGCCGCATTGCAAGCAGAACAGTTCACTCGCACGCGGGATCTGGCCGGTGCGCGTACGCAGGAAATCGGCGTTAGACGCGAGCTGATACCAAAAACGGACGAGCTGGAAGCTTTGCGTAAATGGCACGCACGCGAACTTCTCGAGCTCGAGGTGGAGGCTCAACGGCGCCAACGCGAACTCCACGATGTCAATGCCGACCTCACTACAACGCGTGAGGACCTCGAACGGGAGCGCAAAACCGCCGCATCGCTCAAAGAAACACTCGCTCATCAAGGAGCCGCGCAGAAATCATTGCAGTCGCAGAACTCGGCGCTTCAGGCGCAGCTTGATACTCTCCGTGCGGCCAATGATGGAACTGCCGAGACGGTATCGACTCTCCGTCTTGATCTTGAGGCCGCGCAACGCCGGATCGATGAACTTGAGGTGGAAGCACGCGAGGCGGAGATGGTGCGACGAAGGCTGCATAATTTGGTGCAGGAGCTCAAGGGCAACATTCGCGTTTTTGCGCGTGTACGACCGTTGCTGTCGTCAGATGTTTCGGGCACGAATGACGAGAAAGCACGGATGGCGGCGCTGGCGAATATGTCGTTCCCAGACTCGAAGGACCATCGGGACATTGCGATCAGTTCTACAAGCGAGAGCGCGACAGGACAGGAACGGAAAGATACCTGGAACTTCAGTTTCGATCGAGTAAATTCCCCTCGCATTTGTCTCGTGCTTCACATGCCCATGCTAATGTACTACTTTCAGGTATTCGAACCGGATTCCACACAAGAAGAGGTCTTTGAGGAAATATCGCAACTTGCGCAGAGCTGTACTGATGGTTACAATGTTTGTATTTTTGCCTATGGCCAGACTGGATCTGGAAAATCATTTACTATGGAAGGAGGTTCGGTGAGTGTTCTTCTAAGATTCTGCGGTGATGCCGATCAAAATACTGTCTTCAAGTCACCGGAGACCGTGGGTATGATACCCCGCGCCGTAGACCAAGTTTTCCAAGTCACCGAAGAACTGAAAAGCAAGGGGTGGGAATATACCCTCGAGGGCCAATTCCTTGAGATCGTATGTATCTCCTTGTGTCCTCGATGCGGGTATCTCATGACACAACACAGTATAACGAAACGATCAATGACCTCCTCGGAAAAGGTGAATTTGACAAGAAGAAGCACGAGATCAAGCACGAAAAAGGGTCAACGCGCGTCACAGACGTCGTTGTCCAACGACTTCGCTCCCCCGCCCAAGTTCGCTCTCTCCTTGCGATGGCGAACTCGCGGCGCACAGTGGCGGCAACTCTGATGAACGAGCGTTCTTCGCGCTCGCATTCTGTGTTCACGCTGCGCATCCGTGGCACCAACACACATACCGGCCAGGTGTGCGACGGCGCATTGAATCTAGTCGACCTTGCTGGCAGCGAGCGGTTGAATGCCAGCGGTGCTGGTAAGGATAAGGAACGGTTGAGGGAGACGCAGAATATCAATAAGAGTTTGAGCGCGCTGGGAGACGTCATCGCCGCGCTTGGTGAGAAGAGCGACAAGAGTGACAAGCATATCCCATATCGGAATTCAAAGGTTAGGAAATCTTATGGAGTCATGTGTACTTTGGACGAGGCGTTGATGGTATTTTATTTTTTTCTGCAGTTGACGTACTTGCTGCAAAACTCGCTAAGTGGGAATTCCAAGACGTTGGTGAGTAGAGTGTTTCTCTCCCTGATTCGTATCGAGAGAGGCACGGCTGAAGCTGATACATCTGAGCAGATGTTCCTAAATCTTTCGCCGCTGGCGGCCCATCTCAACGAGTCACTTTGCTCGCTACGTTTCGCTACCAAGGCTAGTATACAAAAAGTCCTCGTTGAATGTTCTGCTGATGCTTTACGCGGAATAGGTTAACAATACACAAATCGGAACCGCAAAGAAGCAAGTCAAGAGTACCTCGTGAGCATTTTGGCATCCAAGACCGTGACATGTCTGGTTCTATTTCGACGTCGTCTGTCTGTCACATCCACGACTTTCGCTAGCTGTGCATGTCTATCTCCCATTTGTAATTTATGAACGACTTCTTTCTTTTTCCTCCTTAGCCTTGGTTCGATCAAAAACTAAACGGCGATGATATGGACAACAATATATTATACATGAGTTATAATGATACAAAGCGAATGCAAAATGTACGGTATTCAGATGATTCCTTCTGCCCTCCCTACTCATCGTCATGACTCTGTTCTGGTGCCCATGTAGGGTGGAGATTCTCGACGCGTCCCGTCACCCTTTCATCTGCATGTCTCGCGACGGGGCCGATCAGACAGGGCTGGTGTCTGAGCATCCATCCTCTACCAAGTCCTACGACGATATCTTTCGTTTCACCCGCGCTTCCCTTGACTCGGCACCTTTTGCCGCGGCAGATCGCATAGCATCCCGCTTAACATCGCTCGTCCACATGAAGAAATTGCATTTATACTGGTGGTCGACCTCTTCGCGTAGCCTCTCCAGACGGCCCTTATCGTATCCAGGCCCGACGGGCCGCGCACAGAGATAAAACGTCTTGCCTTTATTAGGCCCCGGCTTGTTCACGCGGAACTCTTTTGCTGGCTCCTGGTGGACTGTACAGAGCGGTGGCGGCGGTTTGGGCACGAAGAGCGCAGACCAGGAGGACGCCGTGCTGCCAGTTCCACTCGCCTTTCCATTTTCGTTCTTCTTCTCCTTGCTTTGGCTGGATGTGGGAGTGTTGTCCTTGTCTGCGGGCAGACGTATTTCGGATGTGATGGTGGGCAACGGGTGCTGCTGCTGCGTTGACCACGACGACTGCATTTCTTCGCTATCTTCGCAGAGGTCTATAATCTCCGACGATAACGAACCAGCTCGGTCAGATGGTGCGTTTGCATTTGACGGTGCTGTGTGATGAGCAGCAGTGGCGGTTGGCTTGGTGAAGAAAGAGGAGAGCTTTGATTGCCCCGCTTTCAGCTTTTTCGGCTTTGACGCTCCCACCGTGACAGTAGTTGAGGTGCCTGTGCGTGGACGTTTGAGGGACTCGTGGGACGACTCCTGCGATAGTTTGAGAGAAGCCTGAGTCGAGATGGGCGAAATCGAGGATTGAGACGATGAGAATTCCGTATCAGGTTGGCTGGAGGAAGATAGTTGGAGAGCCTTTGACGCAGATGGTCCTTCTACCAATACCGGTTGAGGTTGCGCATTCAGAGCATCAAAAGCAGTCGCCAGAGGGGACATCCCACTGACCGGTGCGGTTGAAGCCTGAGATGGCGGCGCCTCCGCACCACGCTTGATGAAAAAGTTCGACATGAGCATCTGCTTTCCCTGAAACTCGGGCCAATACTTGACCGCCAGTCTTGGTGGCTCCCGCTTCGCACTATCTACATCCATATGCACCAAGTCACGTAAAACGAGCTTTTCACCAGCATCGGTGGTGATCTCGTCGTGAAGATCAACGAATACGGGGCAGTGATCGGACCCTTTGATGGACGGCTGGATGTCCGCGGCCTTGATCCAAGGCATAAGACCGGGCGTGACGAGTACATAATCAATGCGAGTGCCATAGTTGGTTTCGCGTGCGCTGATCTTCGTATTCCAGCCTGGATGAATGAACCGTACCATCCGTGCGTAATATGTGAGTGCCACTACTGCCATTACAGCTCGTCGGTTTGGAGGCACGTACAGGTAAACATTCCTTTGCGGTCTGGCCAGAACCGCCTGAGCACGTCAATTAAAGGTCCGTTTGGTGCCAGCCAGTTCCGTATCCATGCTCGTGCCGGGTGCTCCCAGAAAGTGGATGCATTGCTAGGCAGGTGTCCATCACAGTGGTCAATCGGTGCCGCACACACATTCAAGTCGCCGACAACGACCACCTCCCGCCCGGCCGCAATCAAACCCCTCACGCGCTCCTGCAGCATCAAATGGTAATTCATCTTGTACGGAAATCGTGCGTCGGACCCTTCGTTCGGACAGTACAAGTTGATTAGCACGAACAGACCAAAGTCGAGCACGAGTGCACGTCCTTCGAGGTCTAGAGTGAGAAGGTCATTTGGAGTCTGTTCGTCGGCATCAGGGATGAGGTCGAGTTCGTGCGCAAGGGGGTATGACATCGAGATGCGTTCCTCTGGACTAAAGGGAATCTTCGGTTGCATGCACCCCGATAGGCCTTCCTCGGCTTTGAGGGGCATCGCCGTACGCATGTCAGTGTAGACTGCCACACCACTGTAGCCTCCTTTCGTGGCGGGGAAGGAGAAGAATGAATGGAAGGAGTCTGGCAGTGCGATGTCGCGGCCAATCGCTGTGCGATTGCTCTTTATTTCTAGAAGACAGTATGAACAAGAATGTAGAGGGATAACCATGGCGTGACAGTGCACCTTGAAAACAGATAATGTCTGCTCGAAGTTCCTTCAGAATGGCATCCCAGTTCTTGAAGGTATTCCATCTACCCCAGCCATTAGCTACATAGATATAGAGAGAGCATGATGAAAGGGTTACTCACGGATGGTATTGAGGTATTGTCCGGACCCCGTTCTGGTTCCAAGTTGCCTCAGGACTCAAGCTGATACGGCCGGCGGAACGAAAAGAACACGCACAAGGTTCCAAGACAAGATTCGCATCCGTTCCAGCTAACGAAGAGTGGCGTTCCGATGTCAATTTCTTTGTCGGGAGGACCTGGATGTTGAGATTCAGGTCATCGCGCTATTCACGCTGGGTCACTGCCGCGGCGAGTCCCCCGCGCCGCGGGTGCACCCCACCGCAACATTTCCCGTTCCACAACACACCATACTGCCGTGCTGGGATGTCTCGTTATCGCAGATCACGGACTCACAAGGCACAGCGAGATGTACATCGTGCCAGCCGTACACGAGTAACCTCTCACTCTGCACTACGTAGTGATATTCTTACTGACGAAAACTTTCTTCGCTTCAAGGCACGCACGAGAGACATTGATCAGATACAGCTCATCGACCTAGACCCTAAGGCCTGTCATTCATATTTCCGTGATGCCCAGTCTAATGTGAACCTTTTCTATAGAATCGGGCAAAACTGGAAGCGCAGGACTTAGACTACGAGAAGCCTGGCCTCGCACAGCACTACTGCGTCGAATGCGCAAAGTTCGTCGTATCTCGTTTTCTGCTTTGTGCTAAATGTAGGTCACGTCTATTAGATACTACGAGACAGATTCTGCGCTACGGTCGCATTGGAGGACTAAAGTTCATAAACGACGGTGCAAGGCTCTTAAAGAGCCAGCATATACGATTGAGGAGTCCGAGCGTGCCGCAGGGCTCGGTAGGGATGACAAAGGTGCAGGTGGAGGTCCCAAAGTCTGACATTGCCTTGTCACAATCAGCGTCATTCATAGCTCTATATGATCGATGTTGATTGTGACATATCCTGTTGGGTGCTGTAGCCTTGATGCCCATCCTCACACTGGTTGTACATGCAAATTATTCCGGTTCGGGGTATATGAAGCAGAGAGGGAACAACAGATTGATGACTGCACCAAAAAGGATCATGTATTCATGCTTGGGGACGCATGCCGACCATGGTAGCATATCATAATGCAATAGAACAGAGTGGTAATGCGACAGAGTACAGTAATCAGATGTTCGAGGGGTACAGCATCTAAAAAAAGTGAATACTGCTGCCACAACAAAAGCGGAGGAAACAAAACATACGACTCGGACGCTTGCGCCAAAGGCATGTGGCGGCAAGTTCGACCTAAATTTTGATTTAACGACACCACTATTGCCATGCGGGCGAGTTACACGTCTGAAAAGAGCATAAGCGATGACGCAGGGTGTGAAGATCATAAAGACCTTACCCCCAAATAACGCGAACATTCGACCCAGCGATTTGTCGCTTGGCGCGGTATACGTATGCTACACGCTGTGAGGGTGCCATGAGTCAGCGCGGGGGACAAAGAAAGGTCGATTCGCAAGTGCAGGCACCTTTCCAAGGTAGAACTGTGCGTCCTCCTTAGTCGCAACGCCCTCGATTTGAAGGAGAGAAGTGTTGGGGCGGGTGTTACGTTTGCCGCGCTTGTGGCCGAGTACGCGCCCTTTGCTATAGAGTCTGTAGAGGGGACAAGAGTCAGATTCCGTCTCTCGTCGCGCGATCTCATTCCTTGCGCAAGGGGGCTAGAGGGACGTCATCCCAATCCGACTGGGTTCATCCACCACCTCCCAAGCCATCTAAACCCGCATCCACCACGTAGTCGACGATAACAGACTAGAAACGAAAACATACCGTGTCGATGACATTCTGTGTCCCTGGGTTCGTCCGCTGGCTGTCGTCTAATCTGTTGCTGGACGGGCAAGTTTGGGTGATCCGTAAACTTTGGCTGTGACGTGACCGTGACATAGCTTGTCACAGATATACGATCTGACACTGCAGCCCGCTCCATTTTGCCATTGACGCAGTTTTCGAAGAGCTGCACTCGACAGCCGCGCACTTTCAGCGAGTTCGAGTAACGGACAATGGTAGAATAACCTCTCCTATGATGTGCGTTCTATTGTAGGGAATTATTCCCGTGGGACTCTACTGGACACTAAATGTAATCCTTCAGTCGAGTCATCTAGTAGTCGAGGAGAAATACAGGCTTTTTTCCACTTTTGCTTCCCACTCCGCAATCGACGCTCGATTCCAAAAACCAAAAGTCGTAGCTTTTGATTAATAAAAAAAACGACCGCCGCGCTTTCCAGTTTGACTGTATTGCCAAGTATCATGGCGCAACCCCCAGCATGGAAGCGACTCGTCTCAACGACGACTACTTTCACCGCCAAAACCGCCTCGCCCAAAACGCACCTTCATAAACTAATACCCGATGAGCTCTTCCCTCGTGGCTACCTCCTCGGCGGCATACACAGCGGTGTGAAAAATGACGCGTCCCTCCTCGACCTCGGCGTCCTCCTCTCAACATCACCTCATCCAACATCGACCGCAGCGACCTTTACCCACAACTCATTCCAAGCAGCACCCGTCACCGTCTCCAAAGCCGTCCTCGAACAGACTGCAGGCCGCGCACGCGCCTTCGTCGTCAATAGCGGTTGTGCGAATGCCGTTACGGGCCGGCAAGGCCTCGCCGATGCATGGGCGATGGGGCGCGCGACTGATGCCCTCCTCGTACCTGCCTCATCGTCATCATCATCAGAAACACTCGTCATGTCGACGGGCGTCATCGGTCAACCACTACCCATCTCCAAGATCCTTACTGCGCTGCGTCCACATGGACCCCTAGCGCATAAGCTCGGGCACGGATTCGCAGCATGGGAAGCGACAGCGCGCGCGTTTATGACGACGGATACGTTCCCGAAGTTGCGCGCACGGACGCTCTCGCTAGGCAATGGACGCACGTACCGTATAGCAGGCATCGACAAGGGAGCAGGTATGATCCACCCCGATATGGTCGGCGTCCCACGACCATCCACATCCGCACCATCCGCACCCCACGCAACACTACTCGGATGCATCGCGACGGATGCGCCCGTCACGCCCGCAGCACTGCAATCAGCGTTGGACTATGCTGTGCAACGTTCTTTCAACGCGATAAGCATAGACGGGGACATGTCTACGAACGACAGTGTCGTATTATTCGCGAACGGTGCAGGTGCCGATGAGGGCGGGGAGCTGCCGACGCAAAAGACTGAGGTGGAGATCGACGAGACGCGGGATCCGGGCTCATTCATTCTGTTCCGGGACGGCTTGACAGATTTCATGCAGGAGCTAGCCCAACTCGTAGTGCGAGACGGCGAAGGCGCAACCAAGTTTGTGACGATCTCAGTCGAGGTGCGCGTTGAACATGATCATCTGATCCATCCATATCTCTTCGCCACTCGCGATTGTTGGCTTGGGATCTCATCTCTGACTCGACTTGATTGTTATTGCCATGCAGGGTGCCCCATCATACAACGATGCGCACAGTATCGCATCGAAAATCTCAACGTCCGCACTCGTCAAAACAGCTCTTTACGGCGAAGACGCAAAGTACGACCACGTTCCTCCTCTTAGGAAGGAATAATCCAGGACTGACTTTGATTCCCCACTACCCAGTTGGGGGCGCGTGTTAGCCGCCACAGGATCTGTTCCTCTATCGGTACCTCTCGATCCCGCCCGCGTGAGCGTATCTTTCGTTCCTACCGATCGATCCCCCATCTTGCCCCTTCTCGTCAATGGCGAGCCAGAACAAGTCGATGAGGTACGCGCCAAGGAGATCCTCAGCGCCGAAGATCTCGAAATTCGCGTCGATCTCGGCCTGGGCTCCGAAAGTGCAAAGTACTGGACGTGCGACTTTAGCTACGTGAGTCCGCTCTGCCGCTGCGTCAAAAGCGGTAAATCCGCGTTCTATTCTTTTGCTGATATGTATATGGCACATACAGGAGTACGTTAAGATCAATGGTGACTACCGCACTTAAAAGAAATTAAAGAGGAATCTTTGTCCTTCGATAAAGCATAACTAGAGCATATGAAGGAGTATAGAAAAAAAAATAGCCGAAATGCTGTGCATGTAAATAGCCATTCACAAGTAAAGTATAAAGCTGATATCTTACATATAACAACGCGTGAGTATTGTAGTTTTTGAAGCGATGCCCCAACTTCTCTCTTCGAACGGACGTGGACGAGCTTCCGAGGCAGGCTCAGCCCAGTGAGTCAAAACGAGATCCTGTACGTTTTGAAGTAGTAGCGGCCTGATCGGCTACACGAACACGCTCAAGTTCGCGCTTGTGCGTCGCGAACGTAGCCTGCTGCTGCGCTTCTCGCTCCCGTTTCGCCTCTTTTAACGCCTCTCGTCTCTGCGCATTCTGGCGTTGCTTTTTCGTCTGCGCCTGTGACTGCGATGCCGCAGTGTCGGCAGTCGTACCTGTTGTTCCCCCTGCGCCCTCCGATGCAGTCTTGTTGGGTTCTGTGAAGAAGGAAGTATTCAGTTTGATAGACTCGGAAAGCACTAAAAAAGGGGGGGAACTGACTGCGCCGGCTTCGGACGACGCCCCAACCACCATCTTCCTCGCCCGACGCATCTTCGTCAACTTGCACACCTTCATAATCCTCCCATGTGAATCCCTTCGCGGGCTTCTCGCCTGGTGGCGGGCGCACGGGCACAATGTGAGGTGGTGCATCCTGAAGTGACGATGGAGATGCCTCCAGCGCACTCCTGAAACACGTACACATCAGACATGGAGACAGACGGAGTGGGTGGTTAAGAGGCAGAAAAAGAAACGCACTCGTCAAGATCAGACCGTAGTTCGTCCTCCGTCGTTCGCTCCGTCACAGGCGATGAGTTGCCTGTGACTGACGTGGTAATACCTGCATCACTCGTCGTAATATCTGCAGCCGTTGTCTCCGTCGTCTCAGCCAAACTGTCCTGCAGCTGCACAGGAGCCTTCTTCCTCCTCGCTTCAACGCGTGTCCAACGTTCATCATGCGCATCTTCCTCATCAGCAACAGCAGATGCGGACGCCTTCTTGACCTTTATTACGCTTCCCTCCGTTGATGTCGCCAAGGACTGAGAAGCGCCCAGAGCGGAGGCAGAAGACGCATCTGAGGGGGTCGCAGCGGTCTTTTTCCCTTTTTTCTTTTTCGGCTTCTTTGTCGTCCCCACGGATACGTGTCGTTGCTGCTGTTGTACTTGTTGCGCCCGTTCCAATGATAGCTGTGATTGTTCTTGTAGCTTATCACGTGTGTCGCCCGCCGACGTCACCGTGGCATCAAACCCACCAGGGATGACATCCCGGGACTGCGCAGGCACAGCCACCGGCGCTTCTCCCTCTCGCTGCTGCTGCTGCTGCAGTGGTGGTGGTGGATGTGGTGATGCTTGCCGCTGTCGTTCTCGCGTCTTTGATAATGTAGACGTCGAAACCGATAATGATCCAGGGACGGGCGCATCAAGTATATCTAAATTCTTGAGCGTCGCGTCACCGGGGAGCTGCAGTTTGCGTCCGCGCTTCTTCTGCCCGCGAAGAGAAGAAGAGGCTTTGGACGCGCCCGCATTCGCGTCCGAGTACGCGTCTTCATCGCCAGAGTGTGCGACGGGCCGGATGTAATGCACGTAGCCATAACAAAGCGCGCCTGCTACAGCGGCGGCTGCAACGATGGGTTCGGTAGGGATGCTGCTTGTAACGGAGCCCATGGTAATAGGAAATAAAAGACTTTTTTGTCAATCGAGGGAATGAAGGAAAGAGGAGAGGGAGAGGGAGATGAGAATACGGATGAAGGTATTGAAAGGCAAGGACCACGTCAATCGGTCGGTCGGAGAACAAGGGCAATTGCCGAATATGGCTTTGTTGGGCTCACCTGCCAGCCCCGTACTTTGCTTTTCAAATAATGGATCTACATCTACTGTGATGTTGATGATTCCAAAGGGATAGGCAAGGTATTACAAACTAAAGGATCGATCTCGACAATATCCGGACCCGAGCTTTATCGAGCCTCTCAAGCATCCTACAAGCCAAAATGCTCAGCAATTGGAAATCCTCGTCCCTCAGATTAGGATTACCACGAGACGTCTATTTTTTTCAGTTATGGAGGTGGGTTGGGAGACCGTATGAGGAGGTGCCTAACTGTTGAGCTAAAGAGGTCATTGTGTCAGAACATTTGTGACTCGGGTCGTTGAAAGTTGGTAGGTGAGGGAGAGTAGAAGGAAAAGAGTGATCGCGGTGGACGAAGTAATGGGCGATGTGAGGCGCTCGACGAGTGTTCCCGAATCCGAAATACACCTTTCAGGCGCCTATCTATCCACAAGCCCAAATTAATTGCATTTCTTATTGGACGAACCAATGTCCCGCATTGATTCACAGAATGCTTGATAATGGTAAATTCTTGCGAGACTTGGATTACATTTGACTGTAGGCGCCGCCTAATGCTTGTTGTGAGATCATAACTTGAACACAGTGTACGTGAGTGGATAAAGTGGACTCTGATAACCCACTTCTGCACATGACACAAGATCAGGACATGTCTCCCACAGGTGCGCTTGTTCGAACAAGCCGAAGTCATACTGTAGGGGAAAAGAACGGGACATGGGTGTAAATACGTACATCACGTGCAGGTCACAACCTCCTAGAAGACCTCTATTGTACCGCTTGCCGTGACTGTGCTCAAGCTACTACCGCGAGGGTACTGTAGAACAGTACGAACGGGTACCAAGGGCGAAATATTTGTTGAGGGTATCAAGTGTCAAATTACAAAAATAGACGCATCTATCTCAAATAATATCTTATCATATGAAAAATAACCAGTCGTAATTAGTGTCGCACTACACTAGGTCTCCGGGCTCAGGCTCAGGCTCAGACTCAAGTGTGCCCGACGAGAACCGGATATCATCCGATGCGAGGTGTGTGTCTCCTACTCCCAGATGCAGTGTCCCACCAGCCCGTGCACTCCTTTCTAACAAATCATCCCATTTGTCCTCCTTCTCCTGCGACGTCCATGCCTGGCCCCGCGGGCTCCCAAGTTCACGGAAGGTGCATTGCTCGCCAGTCAAACCACCCGCATTTGACCCCGCCGAGGCCAGCGGACGTAAAGTCGAGTCGCTGCCCTGTGAGTCGCGATTCTGTCCAGACGACACTGGCGATAAGATGGGATTGAAGCGTCTATGCTTGCGTGTCGCACTGCGTGCCTCACTACCTGCACGGCGCAATAAAGCCCCACTGACTTCTTCGGTAGGGGGTGGCTCAATCCTGGGAAGCGATCTGGTTGGCTTATGACGTCGTTGGTGGCGTGCCAGCGAAGGGCGACGTAATACGAAGTTATTCACGACATCGGTGATAGAGAACGTCATATCCGGCGAGCTGCGCTTTCTCGACCGCGCGGGAGGTGAACTCGACCTCTGCGGTCCATCGGGCGAGGTACCGTGCATCGATGACGAGGGGTTATTCGTTTTGCGCAGGCGATTTTGCATACTCGAACTCCGCGCCAGTGTCTGTATGGGTACCTGCGGTGCTGGCGGTGAGGTTCCAACAACTGAAGAGAACGAGGAGTGCGATGAATGAGAGCGGAAGAAGTGAATAGATGTGGTGGGCTCGGAGGACTGTGGTGATGACGATAAACTCGGACGACGTGGGTGTGAGAACGCATCATTACCCTGCAATGAAGTATGGTTCTCCGTGGGCAGATTAACTGCAGTGGACATATGGCCATCACTCTGGGGTGATATATCGCTGGAATCGACACCGTGGCTCATTCCGCCATTGCCACCATCACAACTGGGTCTATTGTCAGTACCCCCGTCTCTACTCGTGCTTTCCGACGGCATCTGCACCTCGGGCTTTGTATTCGGCAATGAGGAGGGCAAGTCCTTCGGTATCGTGGGCACTGGCGGTGGCGAGGCGCCGGCCATCTGAAAGCGCTCGCGCAGGCCACCCGTGCTGATGCGTTTTACGAGTCTCCAGAGCTTGGTCCCCGGGCCTGTATCATCCTTCACCCTTTCCTTGCCTTTGCTCTGCGTAAGGACATTCGGCGAATTCGGCACCGATTCGCCTGGAGAAGGAACCGAACGATCGCCCGAAACATCTTCAGGGCTGCTACTGCTAAGGGGAGAGTTTAATGACAGTCCAAGGGACTTGGATTTGCGTTTCGCCTTTTGTTGACTGTCGAAGTTGCCTCGGAGAGGACTGGTTTGCGTGATTTCATCACCCCGCCCGTGTCCCCGACTCGCTGTCGCGCCGTTGACAGCAGTCTGGCCGTGTCGAAGAGACGCGGATATCTTTCTTGTGAGCGACTTGGCCTGCTGGCTTGCACTCACAGAGACCAAATGATCTGCAGAATTTGAGACACTCGGGCTATGTTCATTACCAAGCACGTCTCGAGCGCTGTCCACTACGACGTAGCTGTCCATAGAGTTCCCAGGTCGGGTATCGGATGGTGCGTTCTTGACGTTTGCATGTGGTTTTTGCCCCAACGTGGCGTGTTCGAATGCGTCAAGCAACGAGGCGCTGACCGGGATGACAGGCAGTATGGTATCGGGGCTTGCAGCCACAGCAAGGGCCTCACGACGAATGTCCTGTTCTTTGTACGCTTGTGCAATGGCACCAGCTGGGGTCAGCCTGCCTGAACCATACGTTGATGCAGAAGTAGGAGCCGCAGCTCGGCTTCTGATCAAGCTTTGGAGAGGGTTGGAGCGCTGAGTGCGTGATGGACCGGCGGCCGGAGGCTGATGGGTGGACAACAAAGGTGAGGCTGACGTGTCATTCCGAAGCACAGCCGACATGACCGGGCGATGCGGCCCAGAGGTAGATTTTTTTCTGAGGATTCTTGGTCGCTGCTGTAATGATGGTGGGGGCAAGGTGAGGGATGGTTCAGGCTCAGATGACTCTGACCTTGACATAGTTGATGAGACGAGCCTGGGTTTAGGTTGGGCCTGGACCCTGGCTTTGCTCGGCCATGCTTCACTGGGGTTAATCGGAGGACGCGGGAGAGCATGAGGCTCTGGGTCTGTGTCTGATGCAATGGAAAGGGCGGATACGACGCTTGGAGCTGCAGGCTTGCTGAGCAAACGTTTGACGTCCAGGCGAGACGCATGGAGTGGGCTTGCTGACTGCTCGGAGATACCGCTGTCAGAGAGATAACCAGGAAGAGAGAGATTGGGTGAGCTAGAAGAGGGATGTCGCGCGCCTAGGAGCGAAGTGCGTCCCTTATGCGCCGGAGAGATGCCAAGACTGTTATGTGAACGGGGAGCTACACCAGAGTCAGAGACAGAGCCGTTTTCAAGAGTCAGTTTCAGGCATGAAGACGCGGAAGGGAGAGAAGGGATGGGATGAGGCTGTTGTAGTCCGGCTTTAGGGCGGAGCAGAGCATACTGTTCATCAGGTGCGCGAGAAGCACCATCGGAGCGTTGGGCGGTGGGCGGTGGTGAGGGCACTTGGGTCGACTCTGATGAAGATTGTAAATCTTGAATTGCTGCAAAGGAAACATGTCAACAAAGGTAGTAGTGGGCATCAAATGGCTTTCATACTATGTGCTCGCGCACGTAGCGGAGTGGTACGGGATGGGGAAGGTGAGCTTGATCCAGCAACAGAGGATGGTAAGGTAGTCTGGGAAGGGCTCTGTTGAGCAGAGGGGATACCGTCGGGTGTAGAGGCAGAGGGTAGTGGATGAGAAGGACGATTGTGGGATCGTGACGGAGATTTTTGAGATACGGAGGGTCGACGGGGGCGGTAACGGAGGCTTGTTGTTGAAGATGAACGCCTGAGGCGATACTCGAAAAGTTCCTGTTGAGATGATGCAAAGAAGGCCATGTAAAAAGGAAGACTTCTGCAAATAAAGTGGTTAGCGGAAACGGAAAGGTTTAATGTAAGAAAACTTTGCGAACATATTGCAAAGAAAAAGAGATCGTATATAGACGTCAATTACGTGAATAATCCAATGACAGCCTGTAGATCCCGTGAGGTGAAGATGAGACGGTGTGATAAGCTGTGCGCACACACATATAGTATCTACAGAATTGCAAGTTGAAATAACCACTGGGAGCGATGAGCGAAAGGAACGGAGTTGAGCCGGTAGGACTTGATAGATGGAGGCGATAAGGTTGGAAGGGGGAGTCCTTCGGGGTAAAGAGGAGAAATAAGCCGATCTCAAGATGCGAGGGAAGGTTCCTGAAGGGGGGCACACAGTGCGATGCTGGTTGGAAGGAAGGAGCGGAAGGGGGAAAAGAGAGAAAACGGAAAAGGAGAGTTGTCAAGACACGTGGAAAGAGCGCTTCAGGCAAGAATGAAGATTCTGACCTGTCTGTCCAGTCCAGTCCACTCCTCAAAGAATGCGCTGCCTTCGGGGATTCTTCACGGCGCTCCGGCCCGGCTGGGTTGAGATAGCAACCGCAACCGTCCCGCCGATCAGTCACGTCACAGGCACGCTTTCTCTTCATGCGTCACATCGACCTCGTTCTCGTGTTCAGAGCTGCCTCTGCCTCCCATGGGTCCCATTTCTCAAAGCAGAGGGCCAGGCGGGATGCACAGGACGCAGAAGACCAGTACACTCGTCTTCTCAACACCCTTCACAATGCCGGTCTCTATGCCGTAGGCAGACGAGGCGAGCATCAGGGTCAACTGATCCTCCTCGTCTCCTGCTCGGGTCAACAGCTCCACCAGCTCTTGCAACGTGAACGGCAAGATCTCATTTTCGCGCATACTCTATTCCTCCGTCTCAACTTGTCATCTCTTCAGCCATTCAGACGTCCTGCATGGCCTATCAACCCGTGCTTCGGATGTCGATCCGACCTCTATCAGCTCTGCGGAACGCCTACGCCTCGTGCACTGTTATGTTACATCCACACCCTCAGACGGAGGTCTCGGCATCCACCCAGACAACGACGCCTGGTCTCGCGTAGAGTCCATCATGGCCCTTCATGACCCTGAATTTAACGATCGTTGGATTCACTCTGTCACGCACACAATCGACATTGGCCGTGACCAACTCGATTTCATTCGTAGCCAGGTACGCGCTTCCATTCTATATCACGTGATGTCATCTCACCTCTGCAGTTCGGAGATGCCGTCGCACTTTACTTCGCGTTCCTGGCTTCCTACACTCATAACCTCATCTTTATCTCTGTCTTTGGCCTCCTAACCTACTACTTTGGCCATGCCTATTCGATCCTCTACTCCTCTTTTCTCTTCCTCTGGTCTGTCGTCTTCGTTGAATACTGGCGCATCCGTGAGCGCCTTTACGCAGTCGCATGGGGCTCGCTAGGCTCGGTTCGGGTCGAAAAACATCGCCCGAAATATATTGAGGGCCATCGTTGGTGGAAGCGCGAACTTAAGATCCTTTGTAGCGTTCCTGTCATTTCTCTTTTTGCGAGCGTTCTTGCCGTCCTCCTCACTGCCATCTTCATAATCGAAGCTTTCGTAACCACCCTTTACACTGGTCCTGGTCAACAATACATTGTAAGGCCATCGTTTTATATGTTCCCCATCATATCTTGCTCATATGTTTTCTTCAGTCATTCGTCCCAACGATCATTTTCACGGCAATCGTCCCTCGCTTCCTCGCAATTTATCAGACACGCGCACAAAAACTGACTCAATGGGAGAATCACAAGCACCAGTCGTCCTTTGACACCTCCCTTACTATAAAGACGTTTGCTCTTTCTTCCGTCGTCGCATACCTCGGCCTTGCCCTTTCCGCCTTCATCTATATTCCCTTTGGTGAGACTGTCATGAACATCGTTCAACATTCTATCACCACCTATACCACCCCCTCCCCTACTCCCTCTTCTGAGCTTCATACAACCGAAAAAGGTGGCCATGCATTCTTTGTGTGCGACACGGGAGCAGCAAGTGCCAAGCTTGATCGTTCGCGTCTCCAGAGTCAGATGTTCGCATTCATGGTCACAAACCAGGCGACCAACTTCTTCCTCGAAGTCTGCCTTCCCTTCCTCACGCGTGCGTTTGCCTCTGTCCGCTCGGGTAAATTTCGACTTTCCCTGCCTCGTGCAAGCGCCGGCAACTCGAAGAAAAAGCGTGTCGGTTTTGAGGACGACAAGAACGCAGCTGCGCGCGACGAACGCGAATTCCTTGAGCGCGTACGGAGGGAAGTATCCTTCCCTCAGTATGAGCTCCCTGAAGACTACAATGAGATGGTCGATCAGTTTGGCTACATCGCGCTCTGGTCGACTATCTGGCCCCTCTCACCCCGTGAGTAATCGTCTGCTCTGTTCCTCCTTTCCTCGCCTACCCTAGAACAAAACTGACTGACTGATGCAAACGCATTCCTTCAGTAATGTCCCTGCTCAATAACATTTTCGAGTTTCCCTCGGACGCGTTCAAAATTGTCACTCACTTCCGCCGCCCGCTACCCCACCGAACCGACACGATCGGCCCATGGCTAGACTGCCTCTCCTTCCTAGCCTGGCTCTCAGCCCTAACAAACTCAGCCCTCTTATACCTCTTCCATCCCAAAGCAACAAGAACAACAACAGCAACTAGTACATCTGCAGTGGCGACAGCAGTATCATCAGCAGGGCGCGTAGATATCCAAAGGGCGCGGATGCAAGAAGTCCTAGCGCGTACGCTATTTATCGCTCTCGCTGCGAGCCACGGGTTCATCCTTTTGCGCGCGGTGGTGCGTCATGTGCTAGAGCGCACCATGTGGTATGGAAGTGAGGAGAAAAAGCGTTTGGATGCTGCTAAGCTGGAAATCAAGGAAAGGTATATTCAGAGCATCGAACGACATCGTCGTCGTGATGATGGAACTCCAATCGATCCGGATCCGGGCGCGACTGCGACCAGCAGCGGGGAAGTGGCAACGACAACGACAACGACAACGACGATTGTCCCTGTCCCTGTCCCTGTCCCTGTTCAGGTTGCGGAAAAAGAAGGACGGAGTGCAGAAACGCTGTCGGGAGATGAGTTTTGGCAGTTCGATGAAGGTCTGGATGAGATCCGGAAGGGTATCAAGGACTCATGATGGTGACCGTTGATATGTGATCTACTGTAGCTGTGCTGATCGTCGGTTCTTGTTTTTTTTCACTGTGTATGTGGACTCAACGAGGGGGGTCCATTTTGCTGTATGTTGTATCTCACGCGCATGGTTGCGTATTCACACTGTACATATTACGTCTGTTTGTGATTTTAACAATAGATGGTCGATGATCTGGGAAGGTGTGCGCTGATGGCATTATTCTCCAACTGGTGCATGCACCTCGTGAGTGAAGAATGGGATGTAAAAAACTAGCGGAGATCTTATTTGGTGACACACGTTCCGAGCCTACAGGTATGGTTTAGTTGCACACGGTGCGGAGACCGAGACAACCATCGATACGGTCCTCTTCATATTTTCCCCCTTCGATTCGCTTCTGATACGCGTGGGAGGATATAGTCGAGTTCCAGCAATACATGTATGGAGGATGACCGCTGGCACACGTAACACGTTTACTCACAACATGTCAACAGCCAACGGCAGTCAGCCAGTGCCAATGCAGCCGGATGGGTGTAAATAGTGTACCTGGTACTCCACTGAGGCCTGTATGGGTTACGAGAATGTTACGAGTTCTTATGAGTTCTCATGATCTCACACTGTTGTGCGAACATAGGTGAATACAATTGGCGTTTGGCCGAGATGATAGCGTTTGCTGATAGCGTCTTGGTCTTTCTCCGACTCAATTATTCGGTGGCACACCGCACCTCCTACACGTTGCTCAGCTACCCGCATCGCATCGCATCGTTACTTCGATTCCTCTGCTTCGTATAGCTCACCAACATGGATGACGTCTCACCTGAGGATCTCAGACGATTGTGCGAACGGTTTCGCGTACTGATTATAGGTCGACGGAATGCTGGAAAAACTACTATCCTCGAGAAAATGACGGGTAGTGAGGAAGGGGCCATGCCAGAAATTCGCAACCGGCAAGGAGACTTGGTGGTATGAGCTTACCTCTCTTGTATGTTTCATTAAGACTCGAGTTGAATATAGGACAAGCCAGAACTCGTCAAGGGATGCCTGGAGGTTTGTGGATTTGCGCATACATATGTTCTCCTAGTAACCAAATTCCAGCGTGGGATGAGCATGATCGACTACGAAATAACGTACCAAAACAACCCCGGCTTTGTGTTTCACGATTCTGGTGGTATAGAAGCTGGAGGAGGACATGATCCGAGCAAGCTTCGTGTAGAGTATATTCAAAAGTTCATAAATGATCGGGCTCAGCAAAGGCGTATTTCGACGGGCCCTTCCCGCTGCCATACATCTGTTTCAGCGGTCGGTCGCAGGCGCTGATCCAGTAGCTGCACTGTGCATTCATATCGAGGACCTCACCGTCCCCCATGCGCATCGTCTCCCGGGCTCGTCAGCGTCCCATCCCACGTGTGATTTAAGGTCTTCGTGAATGGGCTGTCAACGTTTGCCGCCGCACCATCCTTGGGCGGTAGCTTGTAAAACATGAAGTCGTCATGTAAGGCCAGAGCCTGCAGCGCCTCATCAGCCGGGTGGTGAAAGTCTAGCAGAGTCTGGTGCATTGTCTATGCCGTGCCTGGCATAACACGATGTCCATCTGTGTTTGTGGGAATAGAAAAGAGGCCAGCCTCACCAGCACAGCTGAAGTAACAGAGGCGCAATGCAAGACTTTGCGAGTATGTGGTGTGGCCATTGATTGGTTCTGGGCAGTAGATCCTTCTTTGGCCTTGAAAGCTCTCGATACCATTTGGGCCAGAGCACCTGGGACACTCTTGGAGAACATCCACCAAAAGCGTCCAGTTCGAGCTGTCTGAGCCAAGGATCGTCTAAGGGTACGAGGGAATATGAACATGACAACTCCTTGGCGAGGCAACGAATCTTTTGAGACATCTTCTCCAACTGATCTCTGGCATTCTCTGCTCGCTATGGACAAAGCTACCTCTGTGATTGTTGGTGACCAAACTGGAGCACAGGGAAGTCATTCAAGTTTCTGAGAAGACTGAGGACCTTCGATTTCCCAGATGCTGGTGGGCAGACAACTTGACCATTGATCACGAGGTGCCATTTGTCTGTGGTAGAGTACCTAGGACAATGTCTGTCGAAGGAAAGTTTAACGAGGTGAAGATTACCTTTGAGAACTCTGAGGGCAAGGGATAATAGTTCTTTGGAGATTCACCGAGTCGCGTCTTTACGCCCTCTTCTAATTTCTAAACCACGACAAGTCCATTCTGCGTCCTCCAGGTATTTCTCCTATCTCGTTCACCGTTGGGAAGCTGGTATGCCGGCAAACGACATCGGTGTAGAGCACAATTCGAGAAATTCGGGAAGGACCGCAACATAAATGCGATGTGTAGGTCTAGAAAACCTATACGCTGCAAGAGCAACTCCGGTGTTTTCTACTGCGAACTTTGACTATACAAACTTGAAGATTGCCTTAAAGATTCTCGGATTTGTCAATTGCGTCAAGGGTTCATGTTAGAAACAACATGGACCAGGCCATCAGACGAACACAAAGATAAAGGGAGAAGACAAAAGGTACTGCAGAGAGAGAAAAAGGCAGCAGAGGCAGGGTGGACGGATAACCAACCTCCAGGACTTCACGTGATCAGACACGGGTATCATTCTCCAGCGAATCGAAACGACCAGAAGTGCGTACGTAGAATAAAGCGGGAGAAAAGAGAGCAACGACGGAAATATAATGTGGAGCATCGTGTACAGACGGCACCGAACAGCCAATCAGAACTCTCACTCGTTCAACACCGTCGCCTTATAAGATAGAAAGATTTCTCCATATTAGGTACGTTGGACAGTCAAAGAACATGATGCAAAAAAAAAAGGACAACAACAAAAAAAATACGACACAGCAAGGCCTTGACGTAGCTGAGAAACTGCCCGCAACCGCTCGGCCATCCATTCGCTCGTTCGTTGACTGACAGACAAGGTATCCCAGTCCTTGAGCCCCGCCGCCATCCCTTTCTGCACTGCATTATAACTCACATCGTCCTCTATAAATTCTCACCTTAATCTCCCCATGATCACGCGCCAACACTAGGCTCGCCCATGCGCATCTGCGCAAACTGTCCTGGCAGCGAAGACGTCGCAGCACCAGCCGACGTATCCCACAGTGCACGAGCGCCCATGCCAGGTCCGCCAGGTCCAGCACTGACCGAACCAACCATATCTGTCTCTTCATTCGTAGCACTACTCGGGCCATACGGATTCGGCAACGAGTTCTGGCGCTGGAGACCCTGCGTGACGACATGGCTAGGTATAGCACCTGAAGCTGGGCCAGAGCCGGAGAGAGTCGTAGTTTGCTGCTGTTGCTGTTGCTGTCCTTCTGCTGCTCCCGGTTGTACAGCCGCTGCTGTAGCGGATGGAGAGTGCGCGCCCGTGATGCCAGGAACGGAGATAAAGTACACCGAGCCAGTCGGATCCGTCCCACCCTGAGCGTAGTATTGTGCCCACGCTTGCACATTCTGGTCCGGATACGTCGCATTCGGGTCGAACGCAAAAGGCGGACCCGTCATCGTCTGCTGTTGTTGTTGCTGCTGCTGCTGGTTTTGTACCTGTGGCTGTGCCTGCTGTTGCTGTGGTTGTACTGAGGCATGGGCTTCAACAGGCGAGTGCGACGCCGGTGCTTGAGCTGGTTGTTGCTGTGGTTGCTGCTGCTGTTGTGGTTGCTGCTGCTGCTGCTGCACCACACCCTGCGTCTGTACCGTTTGAGCGGGGAGCTGAGACTGGACCTGGGGCTGTTGCGGGGAGTCCTGTGACTGTGGGTGTGACTGTAGTTGGACTTGAGGCTGCTGCTGGGTCTGGGGCTGACCCGGAGTTTGAGTTTGTTCCGGCCGGGGGGGAGGAGCCTCTGCTTGTTGGGGCTGTGCCTGGGGATAGTACGATGCCCTCGGATTGTCTTGCGCCGGATATGGCGGCGCGTACGCCGTCTGGGGCCGTGGCTGGGGGCCCTGTTGTGCTTGTTGTGAAGGAGGCTGTGCTTGGGGTCGAGGCTGCGATTGTAATACTTGTCCTGCCGCATAAGAGGTACTACGACCTACGCGGGGGTCTGGACGCGGCTGTGAATAGGCAGGCGAAACATTTGGGGGCACGCCATATCCTGGCTGATCGTATACATTCGTATTCCATCGATACGCTTGCGGCTGGCCAGTGGGTCGACCATAACTAGGTGCTTGCTGCCCGGGAACACGCGAGTCGGGGCGCGGGAACGTAGACCCCGGTTGCGGGAAGGCCGGACGCTGTTGTTCATAGACTATCAAAGTTCCAATGTCAGCGAGTTGAGACAATAGGGAGAGAAAGGACCATTACATTCACTGTGACGTGCGAGACTCTCTTCCATCATGCGGTCAAATATTGTGCGTGCTCTGACAAAGCTCTCGTTCATCGACACTAGGTCAGCTGCAGAACAGAAAAAGATCGTTAGTTCCGTAAGGACCTCGTTTTTACATAAGGATAACATACCGCGCTTCTGGCTGTACTTATCAATCAGCTTCACGATCTTCGGGCGAAGGCTCATGCAAGAGCGATAAAGTTCCTGGATCTCTTCGTTATCGGCAAGATTATCTTTTGCCGGGTCCAGTGTGCGCAGCATCGTCAGTAACCGATCAACATTGGCCGCCTGTGAAAACACGGAGGCTTCCTGCTGCGCTTCGGCTGCCAGCTCAGCCGATGTGGGTTCTGGGAGAAATTCCTGAACACATCGGAAAGTAAGCACTTTGCCAGCCTGGCATGCAAACACGCACAACATAGTTCACGGGAAAAATTCCCGTGCGGCCCCTGATCTGTCCTCGCCACCAATCCTTGTATTCCCGGTTCACGACCTTGATTACATCTCCTTTCTCAAATGCCAGTTCGTTGGGCTCCGTGGGCTCGAATGAGTGTAGCGCGCGCACACGCGATACAGCATAACCTTCCGAAGTAGATAGTGTTGGTGACGTTGGCGTTGCCGAAGTGGATTGCGGAGATGATTCCATGGGAGGCGGTGCGGTAATTTGAGTATGCGTCTCGATGGACGGGACGTAGCCAGTAGAGCGTGCATGGTGGTCATACGGGGGAGCGGAAGAAGACGAGGAGGAAGGCGCAGCAGCAGGCGGATGGACTGCTGAGCTCGCCTGGGCGCTCGCTTGTGAGGCTGAGCCGCCTGAGCCACCTGCGCCGCTTGATGATGCAAGCGAATATTCGTTCCAGTTCCTGCGACCGCCTTTGTCCTGCATAGACAGCTCGAGGACACGCTGTAGCTCTTCCTCCTCGCGTCTGCGCGCATCGTCATCGTCATGAGGCGGAGGCTCATCAGTCTGCTCAAATTTATAATCTATCGAAGGCTAGGTGAGCACAGAGCAGGGGAAAAAGAAAGCACTGATCTACTCTTTGCCTTGAGGTCCTCATAGCATTCTTCCATGATTCCAAGAGTTGGGTCACTCTCAAAGTCCTCGGTCCACATGGCGATGAGCATCAACGCTCGATTCCGGACCTTGTCATGAGTGGTCTATATGTTCAAGCAGGGCGTGTCAGAAGCATTGCAAGAGGGAAGAGATAATAAGAGTTTGCGCACGCGATCGGTGATCAACCTCTCCAGTGCCTGAGTGAAAGCTCTCGATGCAATTTCGCTATGGAGCTCTTTGCCACAGTTCTTGGAAAGCGACTCTGTGAGCGTGAGTGAGTATAATTGTACATTTGGGTTTCGGTGAGCAAGGCGCTTGAGGACAGCTGCGATGACGTTTCGTGCACTAACGAAAATGTGAGTATAATCGGTGAACAAAGATAGTGAGAGACTGACCCCTGCTCGCCCTCATCCTGTACTTTATCACACAGGTTGAGGATGATCTCCCAGTTCTCACTAGTCAGAGTCTCATCTGTCGCTTTCACTTTTTGTGGCGGAAAGGATAAGGAACGAAAACGTCAGGAGGGAGGATATGACGTCTATGCGACTTACAAACGACATCATCGTAGGGATTAGCTGGTGTGGACTTGAACATGGACATGGGGGAGTGTATCTGGGAGGTTGAGGACTTGTGAAATAAGAGATTGAGGTTGAAGAGTTTGGCGTTGCTGCGGAGGGCGGTCCCAATTCAAGAAATCGACGGACGGGGGGACACGAATGCTCGCTCCGGATCGGGCTGTGTTCCTACTTGGCTTCTCCTATTAGAAATCAGACAACCATCTTCCGTACAAGTGTCCGGTCCGGCGAGCGAGTCAACTACTTTTACCACCAGCCAATACATTCATTCAACAAATCAGACAATGGCAAAGGGTACGTCACATCCTTAGTTTATTCTCTTCCTCACACACTTCTCTCTCTCCCCCAATCGATCACACTGATCCCAAAATCCCCAAACAAACAGTTCCACGCAACTTCCGCCTGCTAGAAGAACTCGAAAAAGGCGAGAAGGGCATCGGTGATGGATCGTGCTCTTATGGTCTCGAGGATAGCGATGATATCCTCATGTCAAACTGGAACGGCACCATCATCGGTCCAGGCCACGTACGTCTCCTTCCTCTTCTCCCTAATCTCCCCACTCCATAAAAACCAATAAAAATAAAATGCGCCCATCCCCTCAATCTGCGCATATACGCACACATGCACATATGTACATCACACTCACGCGTACACCCGCTCCCATGAACGCATATGCACGTACGCACCCACGCATCACGCGCATGCATGCACATGCACGCACTTGCCACTCACTCCACTCCCAAACCCCACAATTTCAATGAAACAAATGTACTCAAAATAATAATAATACACACACACACATAGACGGTACACGAGAACCGGATCTACTCACTGAAGATACACTGCGGCGACCAATATCCCGATATGCCACCTACAATTCACTTCATCTCTCGCGTCAACCTCCCCTTTGTCTCGCAGTCAGACGGTAAAGTAGACAAGACCAAACTACCCGTTCTCGCCAACTGGAACCGCAACAATAGTATCGAGACCGTCCTCGTCGAGATCCGTCGGTCCGTCCCGTCTCTCCCGTCTCCCACTTCTGCTTTGCTCATCTCCCTTACTTTGTCTGCCTCTTTTCTTCTCTCTTATCTTTATTTTCAGAGAGATGGCATCGTTTAGCAACCGCAAGCTCCCGCAGCCTCCCGAAGGCTCGACTTTCTAGGTCCACGACACGACCTCCAACGCTTCCCTGTTTCTCGTCCTTCCCGTCCGACTTATTCTCCGCCGCACAGGGAGAGAAAAGGGATTTTAATGATAGATTTCGGGCCCGGGGTAACTACTCACACCACGTGTATATGTGCATAGTATGTTGAGATTTTGCCTCAATGGGGTGTGTATGTGTGTATGTATATGTGTGTGTTGTACTACGCGCGCGGTTCCTATCCTACTGGTGTCGTCCGTCGCGTTTCATCGATCAAATCAAATGAATTGGGCATGTTTCAACATCAGCGTCACCTTCGACTCAAATCGGACTGGCGTATCCTACTATCAGGTCTCTTGGACAAAACCACTCACGAGCACGAGCATGAGCTCCAACAAAATGGCGATTGCGTGTTTTTCCAAGGTCCTACGCCCTTTGCCCGCCACAAAGTGATGATCGATCTCAGTGTATTCCAGCAACTTTTCACAAAAGATACCTCTTGAAGAGTAGCGCGGCACACCGTCCTCATGAGAAAGGCCTGCTACGCAGCTTCGTCGTTATCGATCGTCTACATACATACACTCGATTGTCGTTCGCGCCTCACGATATAGTACTTTGGCATTTGAGGCTGTGAGATGTATTATTATTTGCAATTTGCGTACAGCGTCGGACGTCAATCGATCTTGCTCATAGGGTGTTATCATCGGTAGGTAGCCGCCTTGCGCCGAGATTCTGAGACACCAGTGCAATGCGTCCGTGATTTGATGTCCGTTCGCAAGCATTGGTGAGGAGGCCAGGCGTGAAATGCTAATGGAGATCAAGTATACAACGCGACGACGTTGTCGCATACACGGCCGTGCGTCCACACAAATCTGGTGAGTACATGAAGTCGTAGTTCAAAATATAGTATCCCACAGTAAATTAAAGCAGAGCAAAGAAATAAGATGAAAGCATGACATGAAGAAAAACAGAAAAGCAACAAGGAAAGGTCAAAAGAAGGGCGGAATAGATGTGTACACGTATCTCCAGGAAAAGAGAAAAAAAAAGCAGATGAACAAAGACAAAACAGAACTAAAATAAATATTCAGGCAGGACTATCACACTCACTCATCAACGTCCATGGCTGGTGAGCCCTCGTGCGCGGAGCCCTCAGCTTTTGGCGTGCTTCCACGATCACCTTCGTCCGTAAACATATCCTTCTTGTTTGGGGTCGATGGCGAACTTGCTGACAGACTCAACCGACCGATCTCCGTTGTGTGGTGGTCCGTGAAGAACGTTTCTTGCAGCGACGAGGACGAGGATGATAATGTTGTCACTGGACGCATTGCGGGGCTCAGAGACGGCAGCGATGCATAAACGCTTGCTGGCGTGCCCGCCGCACTCGTAGTAGTACTTTCGCCTGCTCCAGGTGAGCGGGGAGCCATGAGGTCTAGAGAT
This sequence comes from Russula lepida, assembly GCA_003316425.1. Lineage (NCBI taxonomy): Eukaryota > Fungi > Basidiomycota > Agaricomycetes > Russulales > Russulaceae > Russula > Russula lepida. The sequence goes on along the minus strand of QFEZ01000496.1, from coordinate 93,557 downwards.
GGAACCGCATCTCTGTCAGTCGCAGCGCTGCGCTGCAGCCCGACGACGCGTAGGCGTTCGACCCACGCATCAGCTCGGTCGAGTGAATCTTTAACGACATCAGTGACACCGCGCATCATATCGAGACTCTCAGTGGCAAGGGCAAGAATCCGTTGCGCAGCCGGCTTTGCTGATCCCGCAGTGGGCGGTACAGCAGCCGGGACACCACTTGCGCCAGCGCCATTTTGTCTTGGGTGTCGGAGGTTGACTGTGCCCGTGGGTGATGTAGGACGTGAGGTTTCCTTCACGTCCCCCGTTCCACTCGCATTCGGCCGTCGTGCACTCCTTCGAGTTGAACCACGTCCACGGGTAGGGATGGGCGTGGGTGCAACGTTCTCCCGACGTGCGGCGCTTGCCCAAGCTTGTGGAAGGCGAAGGATAAACCCTCGTACGCGTATACGTGCGGGCTCCGGTAGCGCACCGCCTGCATACTTGGAAACGACATCAACGACCTGACGTACAGTGTCGACAATATCCCGCTTGACGTTTGTAAGTTGGCGCATGCGCTCCTGAGAGATGAGGGCATCGGGGTTAAGTGCATGGGGAGAGTCTGGTGCTGGTTGCAGGGATGCGATAAAGTCGCGCAGAACCACGATTTGGCCGTCAATATGTGTGGTGGCGTACTGCGGCGGATCTTATTATGAGAACCGAACCGTTCGGGAACGGCAACGCCACGGACCTGCAACCACTGTAGACAATATCTGAGTCGTCTCATACTTTCCTCGCTGACAGCAGCGCCAATGCCGCCCGCCTCAAGCAATACAGCTTGCCACCGGCTTCTCTGTACGACCTGTTGTTGTTCCTCCGAATTGTCCGCAAGTACGTTCTTTACTGACTCTAATGACCACAAAAAGTATGGGTTCAGCCGCGGTCGGCGCGGACATGAAACGGAGTTAATTCGACTATGTACCTGGTGAAGGATCGCGCTCAGCAGAATCGCGCCTCATGCTCACGTCACGTATTTGTGGACCCGACTCGCGACTGCTGCGTCCGCGTTCTCGTTCGCGCTCAACGCTCGCACAGCGCTCATCTGCATCGGCGCTTGATGGTCGCCTCGTGCCCGCGCCGTAGCGCCCAAGCTAAACGACAATCAGGGCAAAAGATAACATAAGCACAAGATTGAAGGAAACATGACAAAGAACAAAAAACAAAGAGAAGAAGAGAAGTCAGAATGCAGGAACAGAACGCACTCGGTCCAGTTGCCGACAAGCAAACTCCTCGAGAGACGTAACCGGCAAGCGGTCGATGACGGGCCGCGATATGCTCTTCACTGAAGACTCCATCATCTCCGCGCCATACTAAGATAACACGTTTTAAGTCACATTTTGGAGCATCGTTCAAAGGAAGGCTGCGGCATTACTTTGACGACGCGGGAGCTGGCTTTACTTTGCTCATACGCTCGGAGGGCCTTGCTCACACCCGGAATGGTCGAAACACGGGCAGCAAGCGCAGTACCCTCGGGGTCCACATCGGGTTCCTCCGACGCAAGGGTTGGGGTAGTGAGCGTTGGAGAGTTTGAGGAGGATGCAATGGAGAGGGCGGGGGTAGGTTGAGAGGCTACAGATGGGAGTGAGCAAATGACGTACGGAAGACATGGGAGAGATAGGCACAGCTGACGCTCTGAGGGTGTGGAAGTGGGGAGTGGAGGAGGGTGCTGTTGCGCATATCGCCGAGGGCTCTGATGGCGATACGTACGCTCTCGTCCTCGTCCTGGATTGAGCGTTGTGAAGGATCGAGATTAGTCGCGGCGGCGGCAGTCATAAGGGTCAGAAAAGGGTAGAATGAACGCCTGTTTTTTTTATTGATGAAGAGGAGGGGGACGGGGACGGGGAATGGAGGAGGATGAGAGATGGAGGAGGTGAGTGAAGAGGAAGAGGTGAGTGTATGCAGCAGCGATGAATGTTTGCGCCGTGCTCAAACACTTTCACGTGTATTCCCAATTCAATCTCAGCATATCCAATACTATATAGGCGACTCCTTCCCTACCTAGACACAAAAAGGGATATCACAATAACTAGTAGATAGACTCGCAGGGAAGAATTGCGTGCGCCTTCTGTTTTGCAGAATGGCCATCGCCCGAACATACGTATAATGTAATCGAAAGAAAAAAAAATACTATCGCAAGCCGAAGCATCACGAAGGGAGCAGATAATCGAACCAAGCCACGAAAATAGGTACTAACAGTCAATAGCAAGCAACGATAAATACGACGGAATACGTCCATAACCACAGCAAATATTAAAATGAGCGTATCTCGGCCAATACATCTTAAGGGAGAGTGCACAGCAAACAATGGGCCAGCAAAGCAAAACACAATAGAATAGAGGGGGAGGGGGGAGGAGGGGGGGGATCCGAACAGTTACCTGCACACTTTAATCCCGCGCACTGTCCGTGGCCGTTGATACAGGCCATACGCTCTCGCGCGTACTTCCAGGAGAGCCTGGAGAGCTCCGTGTAACTTGAAGGGGGGCACTCGGTGCCGCTCCGCCATTAGACGCCTCGGCTTGGGGTGGGGCCGAGCCGTCCGACGCTGGCTGTGGCTGCTGCTGCTGCGGTGGTTGTGGTGCAGCTCCATCAGAGCCGCGCATGTCGTCCAAGCCTCGCTTAACGCCAGCGATCAGCCGATCTGTGCGCTCGAGGAAGTCCACGAGGCTGGTCCGATGCTCGTGCAGCTCGTAATAGTGACGTTCAAGCTCAGCCACCGTTGGCACGACACCGCTCATCAACACGGGCGAGTGTCCGCGTGGGAACCCATACCCTCCAATGGGTGCATATCCTGCGGCTGCACCCTGCAGAGGAGAGTGCGTGCGGCTGGGGGCGCCGCTGCCAGAGCGAATGTAGCTCGCGGGACCGTGGAAGGCACCCTTGGCAGCGACGTATCCTGCTAGCACCCCAGTCAAGTCCGTACCTGGTCCGAGCGCGGAACCAAGCGGCGGTAGTTCGAAACCACCGGGAACAGTGAACGGGTGAGGGGGGTGAATGAAACCACCACGTGAACCAGGACGAGTCGCGTCGGCCATCTCCCAATTTTGATGAGCTTCGCTCTCTCCACCTTCTTCATCGTCCCCGTCCTTTCCCTTGTCCTTTCCACCGCGCCTCACGCGGGGGAACGAACGACGGGACCGCTTGCGCTTTGGCTCGGGTGAATCTTCCTCGTCTTCGTCTTCGTCGCCGGTGCCAGCGTGAACACCGCGTCCGACAGAGACGAGGGCTTCCGCCGCGGCTTGATCAGAGAGACGACCTGCAGAGCCAGCTGCGGGAACACGTTTGCGCCGCTTGATAACGGTTTTTTTCATACTGTTAGGCCTATGTGTTCCATGGAGCTTGAAGTACAGACCTGCACATATAAGGAAGGTCAGGTCGATTTCGCTCATAGATGACGCAAAACGAATGAGAGTTGAATCATTGGCCAGGCTGGCAACCCCCAACCCCAGGCCAACGAAGCAAGTGAAGAAAAAAAGTGTTATCAAAAAAGTCCGTGATATGATAAGATATTTCGATCTCCGCTCCATGAGAATTTGCCAGCGCATCATAACGGCGCTACGGTGATAACAACACGGAGGCAGATTGAAAGAAAAGAGGGACGCACCACAAGCATTACAAATATTATTGCCGACGTCGTCACGGCGCCAAAGTGGTGTCGTCGACGTCCCACAGTTGGCACAAGAGAGAGCACCGATGGGCGCCACACGACCGTTGCGGCCACGGGCACCCTGGCCAGCACTACCATCGGGAGAATCTGCGGACTGATGTTGTTGTTCGGCAGGGGGCTGGGCAGAAGGAGAGGATGGGTTGTTGGCTTTTGCGGAATCCATCTCGGAGCGAGCGTTGAGTGCGTTGTTGTACGTGGGACAACCGGCGCAAATTGAACTACCACCAGTACCGTTGCAGAGACCGTCACCAGGACAAGTGCCGCCTGAAGTATGTGTGGAGTTAGTGAGCTGGTTTTGTGCGGAAGACTCGAGGGCCGGCGAGGCTGCAGGTGTGAGTAGCGACGGTGGGGTATGGGTCATGTGCCGGCTAGGCAGCGCTGTTGTTCCGTCACCGGTAGCTGCAGGATGGGTGGCGGAGGTCGAAGAAGCGCGAGTTGAACCTGACCGACCGAGATCCGGGGGACGAATACTGCCTTTTGATTTGAAGTAGAGGCCTATATGATTATTGTGAGCATACGCATGTACGCACGATTGTAGATTGAGAACATGCGGACGGATGAGAGGCAAAAGCACGGCTTTGCCGAGAGAATGAGATATGGGGAAGTGAGGGAGGAAAGGGCAAGAGATCAATCATCCGTGCGACGTGCGACACAAGCGTTGCTTAGCGTGCACTCAACCCATCGGACACGTGGTTGAGATGTGTTATGGAAAGGCACATCCACGTGAAAAGAAATGAAGCAGAAAGTGGGACTGACCACAGGCATTGCACACAGGTTTGCCCTCGGCATCTCTACGCCAAAGCGGCGTAGTGGTGGCCTTACAGTTAGCACAGGCTTGGATCGCCGAAGGCGGACCCGTTTGGGGCTGGGCGGGTGTCGAGGGGGTTTGTTCCGGTTGTCGATCCTGTATAAAGTGTTAAGCTGGGAAAGGTCATTCTAGAAAGAAATGCGATGGACCTGAGGGGAGGAAGCGGACTGAAAGCTTTTGGGCGAAGGCGGGGCCTGAAAGAGATCGGAGGAAGAAGAATTATGGGGGAATTGTAACCTAGACACGGGGGATATAGAGTTCTGTACACCAAGCATGGGGGGCAGAGTGAGGGGAGGGAAGATTTAGTGAGAGGGGAAAGCGATAGGATGGTGACCGGAGTGGAAGAAGAGATGAAGGTTACATCAAACGACGACACGAAACAACAAGATAAACCAACTGAAACTAGTCAACACCACATATTATCAAATCAGCCAATCATACACCTGTCATTTCTTTCACTTCCCACGCTCAATTCCCCGAATTATTTTTTTCTCCTTTTCAGCCTAGGGCCTATCTACCTTTCGCTTTCTCAAAAAAACCGAGATTCCCATTGTTACCCCTTCCGGCATTTGCATTTTAACCGTTTGACGCGAGGGTCTGATTACATTACTACTTCCTAGTCCGACGCCCCCGTTCCTCGGCAGTGTCCAGAGAATGAAAAATGATCATTGTTGTCTGTCATTGTCTCCCGCCCTACCTCAGATACTTATGTCTCCGCCCTGATCCTCCCGTGTGTCTAATCTGATGGGTGACCCTATCACACTGCCACTCGTCTAAAAGTAATCTGTGATCGAGATTGTGGAGACACGGAACTTCTACTTTTCCGGGTAAATTGTACCGCCCATTCTGCCCCGGGACACTTTTTTCTCAGTGCGGACACAACCTCCGGCACTCGAAGCCAACGGTTACTGCAACTTCACAATCAGCACCCTGCTCAGTCACAGTCATTCACCTGCAGTGTCCCAAGTCCAGGCCTATTGATTTGATAAGATAGTGCGCGCCTGTTTGTTTACGTGTACCCACGCCGCCGAGTTTGAGCCTATTCCCACCCCAGCGTCTCATCTGCAACGTCCACGACGTCTTCATCTGCCACAAAATCAGTGGAGTTAATAAAATTGATCAATCAGGCGATAAGAACAAGACCAAAAAGAGAGGAAATCGCGGGGTACCCGCTGCTGCATAGGCGGGATACGCGGTGCCGACAAGGGCATAACATTCCCAGTCCTACACGTTCGAAAGCCGTGCCAACTTGGCGTGGCAGCGTAGGGTGGTATACGATTTAATCAGGCAGCATAAAAGGAAATGTGTATCCCCTTCGGGGCCTGTGCGGCCTGTGCAGAGTCGTGAGGAAGAAAAAAGAGGGACATCACTCACGTAGAATATCAAAATGCGCAAACGTTGCATCCCCCGCTCGCACAAGAATATCACAGAGTGTCATGCTTCTTCCCTCGTAACTCCAATCGTCTTCATCCTTGCCATCGCCCATAGGCGGCGTTGTTGTTCCGTTCTCAGGGGTGCTCTCACGGCTTGATGCCAGGCTGGCGCAGGCAGGTCGTGCCTGCCGCCCCGCAGGGTCCATCTGCACCATATCGCGTTTGAGGAACGACGGAAAGAAGGCCGAGTCGTCTTCTATGAAATCGTATTTCGGGCTTGCGGGGGGTCTGATGTTTGGCTTGAGGTCCGAAGGCAAAAACGCTTCATCTTCATCAAAATTGATAATCTAGATAAGGGACGGAAATTAACCACATATTCTAAGGAAGGAAGGCACGAAGAGACTAACCAGAGCCTTCCTCTCCTGCACTGTCGTGGTTATTGATCTCACCTCACCGGAAGACTGACAATGCCCAGAGGCTTGTTGGGCCACTGCCTCGTTGCTTTCCGTCCCGGAAGACTTTGAAACAAGAGTAGCAGTAGGAGGCTCGGTAGGCTGTGTAATCTTGTGAGAACGGTGCTTCACATTGTCCGGCTTCATTGAGCGCGTCGATTGCGTCGATCCTACAGTAGGACCGGCCGCTATACGGGGGCGGGATGGCTGATTACGAACACGGGATGCTTTAGGTGGCTGGAAAGCTGCCAAATGTGCAGTGGTAGCCTTTCCTGTTCGTGTAGCCTGGCTTTGTGCAGGAAACCGCGCGGCTTTTTCTCGCGTCAGTGTCTTTGTTATCACATCCTTGCTGGGTGCAGGTGGTATCGGTACATCTAACGGAATCCCACTTTGTACCCGAGCGCTGGCACCGTCTGCGATTGGGCTTGAATCCAATTGCGCCTGCAGGCCCTCGCGCAATGTATGCATCCTGTTCAAGGCCTCCTTGAGAGCCAGATTAGTTTGCTGCTCTGCGGCGAGGCGTTCAGTGATCAGGACGTTGATGCGCCGTGTTGAATAATTGCGACTTTGACCGCAGTCACTGATTTGGGATCGTCGACGATCTCCGGCAACGGCAACAGATGACGTCGACATGACAGGAGACGAAAATAATTCCATGTGTTGTGGGTGATGCGCAGCGGCTGTAGGGAGTGGGGGCAAGAGATCCTCGTTCTGCTGTTACACTCCCTTAGACCAGCCAGTTGGAAGAAGCGTCAGAAAGGTTTACCGTTGATATCTTTTCCGGTGACAAATATGATTCATTGATGTGACTGGTATGAGCTGTGGGGAGCTCGGGCCAGCTGAAACCTGCAAGAGTGACGACAAAATCAAGACATAAGTGCCCCATTTCTCCTTGCCATTCCCCCCGCTGTAACACATCCCGCTTAGATTCGCAGAGAGAGATGAGTTCTCCTATGGGATAACCCCCTAGCACAGCCTTGGACACTGTATCACAAATAGCGACTGTATTGCTCTACACGGCGGTAAGCTCGCTTAAGTGGAGCACGAGCTGTACCGAGACTAACCTCTATCTGTTTCGAATTCGCCTGGCGCTGCTGCAGGAGAGCAACAGATCGCTCCCATGCCCTGCGAGCACCGCGGATCGTTGATTCTAAGGAAACATGCGCTTTAGGGAGGGTCGGCAAAAGATTCTAAGCTACGTCAGACGGCCAAAATAAGAAGTTTTGCTGGCGCGCACGAAGGCTGCAGATGCTTCTGATGCAATAGTATTGAGCGACCCTGACGTATTCGCAAAAAGGGCATGTGTGGACAGTGCTATAATCATGCGTTCAAACCTGACCGTAGCGTCGTGGATAGACATGTAAAACAACAAGAAATGTCGATCAATGTCGAAGATCGTCACTCACCGATTCCCGTTACATTCCTCGAGCAAAGATTTCCGTACAACTACGTCTTTCCACCACCAGGGATCCGGTGTAGTGCCCGGACCTGCGCTTTTTCCTTTTGACAAAGTGCCCTGAGACTTAGAGTGTGTATCAGGCCTCACTACGAGGTTCCGGAGGCCTTCCAGGTATTTCGCGAGTACAGCTCTAAAAGCTACCGAGTCTGATGGTTGCAAACACGGGTAGGTGGGAAAGAGCTGAAACGAATCTAGTCAGGCTCATGTAAGCCTGATAGGGGGGAAACTTACTGATTTCAGCAGATGCGGCTTACTCTCAATCTTCCCTACGAGGAAGTAGCAAAGGTCTTCCATGGTTTTGGTCCGATCGCGCAATCCGCGCGTCTTTACGTTGAAGACGTGCTCATCATATTCTGGGTCATCAGCATGAGGATACCCGAGGAGATGGATATGGATGAGAAGGAGGAGTGGCAAAGGCAGAAATAACATTGGTGTTCTTTAATAAAAGAGATATTAAATGTAAATGCTTGGCCCCGTGATTGCGCGCGACGCGCCTCGCAGTCTTGGGGTCTGGATCACGTGATACCCTCTCTTGGCCGTGAAACATCTTGTGGCCTATCACAAGGTACAGTGTGCTTATCTTGACATCGTCTTCATCCTCTCATCACCTGTTCAGACAGAAAAGGTCTGTTTATTGATTCGTCCCACAGTGTTATTCGTACCCTCTTTGATGGTTCGTTCAAGGCAATCAAATCACACGAACAACAGCGTCTCCGCCAGGCCACTGGCAGGCAGAATAAGTCCGCCAGGGCAGGAAACTTCGCATTCTCCGCTGATAGGGGTTTGTGATCTATCAAGGGAGGGGTACTCGTGTTGGCAGACGGTGAGACATCTCTGCATACACCGACCTCGTTCATAAACATACCCCGGTCACCAATACCTCGGACTGCCAGCGACACTCCAAGTCTCCAAGTGTCCTGGGCGTTAGATGCTTGCCGTACAAATCGTATCCGCCCCGGCTGGACAGAGCGTAACACGCGGCCCCCCCACATCAGAGACAGAAAGGGGGCACCAACCACCACACAGTAGACTTTCGAATCGAATTAAACCGTGAATGGTAACTCATCATCAACACCGAGCTCCAGGAAGTAGACAATGTGACATAAAACCCAACGATATTCACGACGGCTGCTAGGATGGTGCAACACCCGACCAGGATCCTGTGTAATGATCCCTTCACGCAATCGCAATCGAAGTTGAGCCCTGCGTTGCCTAGTGCCAGTTAGATGTTCAGATCGGGGACTGGGGGGTCGTGCGTTGTGCGTTGTCTAATGTCAGTAGATGTTCAGATCGGGGGTGACCATCGCTCAGCATAGCGCATAACGAAATTTGTAGACATGGGACCACCGCCAAAAACCACAGTCTCAAACCGTTCTTCCTTCGAGTCGGTGTATAGCCTTACATTACTCGCGTTTCCTTGAGACAGCGCGAATTGAGACGAATGGCTTGGCTTGCGACGAGCCCCGGGCCAGACTCGTTGTCTGGCCACTTGAATCTTGATACGACATGGTCGCGCTTAGCGCTGTGTCAGTCATTGCAAAAAGAGGAATACATCAGTCACTTAGGGAGGAAATGATGGTGGCGTTGGTGTGGCTGATCATCTTGACACTGGACCACTCACTGCCGCTTCCCGCCATGCCCGGCCGCGCCATCATCGCAGCCTTCGCAGGGACGGTCGTCTCAGACGAGATTTCAATACAATAGTGCGACGTCCATGCACCGTTATTTACGTATCACTAGGCGTTCAAACGTACGGGAAAAATGTATTAACATCCGGGAATAAAGGAGAGTGGTACAAATGATACAAGTGTTTTGATGGACAGAACAGGTACAAACTTAACAATTTGATAAACCAACATTTGATAAACCAACACACATCGAAAGATCAAGAAAAGATAACGAGAGTAAGTGATTGATAGTTCGAGGGATTGTCTGAAAGTTCGAGGGATTGTCTGAAGGTCCGGAAGAATAAGCAAAAACCAAAAAAAAGGTTCAAGCCCGCGCAGCGGCTCCGTCCATATCCTTGTGCTTACGCAAGTGCGAGATATCGGCTATCACGGTGCCCGAATGCACCGTTACCCTTTTCCACATGCGGTCGTCCACGGTAGTGACGGAGGCCCTCAAGCGAAACATGCGCGTGTGCTTCTTGCGAAAGAGCGAAAGTGGGATAGGTACCCAGAACTTGATGTACCACTGGTTTTTGCGCACTTGCGCATCTGACCAGTCCGCCTGCATGATGATCCCCAGCGACGGGTCAAACATCTGCGCTTGCGCGAGCTCTTTCTTGGAGAAGGCGGCACCTTGAAAGCACGTCGAAAATACCGGTATCGCGTTGGTCTCGGTGGAAAATCGACCTTCGTACGCGTGCGTAGCGCACTCGACTTCGAGTGAGTGAATTGGCGGGAAGTCGACCGACGCTTCGTTGTCCGTCAAGATGAGGATGCCGGGCCATGCGTGCAAGGAGCTGCACACAAAGTCAGCTCAGCGCGAGCTACCCATTTCGACAAGTGAGTTGGACGCACTCATCGGGGAGGTCCCACAAGTCGGTGTGCTCCTTCACGGGCGCCACTCTGAGATCGAAACGGTCCAAAGATGCTCGTGGCGCCGGACCTGGAGCAGTAGCAACCGCATAGGATGTTGACTCCCTATTCTGGCGTTGCAGGGACTCAGACTCGGACGTGGAAGATCTAGCGTTATCCGGGTTAGGTGGATCATCGTCAAGTGAGGTGGATACACGACGTATGGGGACCGGTATACGCGACGATTGATGGCAAGGATCGAAGCTATCGCGTTCTGGAGAGCGCATCTTAGGGAACTCGACAGTCCCAACTCGGCGGAGTCTGCGTTGGGGTATATCTCCAGGAGCGTGATTGATCTCAGAGAACGGCCGCGCTCTGAGCGGTTCGCCAGATGCCTTCCTTGAGTCCGTAGGAATGCGAGAGCGGGAAGCGGACGACTCTTTGAAACCCTGCACATCTTCGGTGCTTTTGTGTGCACGAATCGTCGCCACTGATGAAGTAGAGACGAGACGTTGACGAACTCTTGGTAGGCGCCCACCTGCATCGCCACTAGCACCGTTTTCATCCAGGGTGTCCTTACGTGTCCGTTTCTTCGTAGGCGTGGAAGGCACGGATGTAACACCAAGATTAGGGGTCGGAATGGCATCAAGTTTCATCAACTTGGTCCTCCTCAAACTCTTTACCAACGAGGTGCTCCGCTTGGCTGGAACCTCGGTGCTGCCACATGCCACAACAGAAACGGGGTTAACACAGGCTTGGGCAGCATGCTGCTTGGGCTGAAGTTTGGAAGGACGAGAAATGGAAAGAGGATGAGAGGTGGCCATACCTGATGGCCCGCAAGTTAGATGAGAAGAGCACTCACTGACGACGCCATGTTCGGGGTCTCGGATTTATACCACGTAGCTAGCAACACGTCCACAAGCAAAGCAACACATTGGCATTGTTGTTTCCGTGACTCCGGTGTCAACCATATCCGGGTGACTCGAAGGAATGGACAGATTGCCCCGAAAGTGATCGAATGCCGCCTAATCTAATTGAGTCCGAAAAGAACAATAGTTGGCTGAAATATTCCACAAGCTATGGAACAACGGACGTACAATGCAACCCGCGGCCGAGTGCTTTTAAATATCTCACAATCGACTTCTCGTTTCTGTCCCACAACTTCCTGCTCAACAACCGCCATTTATAGAGCTTCCAACCTGGGACTTAAGCCGTGTAGAGTGTTTGAATCGGCAACCTTAAACCTCACATAACGGTGCGGTCAAAGCTCGGGTATGCACAGCACAACTTGGCATTGCATGAAGTCATGTATTTTTGTATGTCGAATGGGCAAAAGGTAGGACTGCGACAATGATACACGTAGGTTAGGCGACGACCCTTCATGCAGAAGTGGGCTGCGAGCGCTTCTTTGCCACTGTGTTCTCCCTGAAGGGTTGATGATATGACGGCATTCAGACTTCACGAAAAGATCAGCCCCAAAAAAGATCCCTGCTCACCTGAAACCATTCTTGAACCGCCTCGAGACGTGTTTGAGGTACCGCATCCTGCCAGTACCCGTCGTCTTTCGGCGCTTCGCCTTCTGTCCCCACTCGTAAGAGCGTAGTTTCGCGCGGGGATATCCGCATTGTCCACATTCTATACAGAAAAAACACTCGTGAGGACCTAGCCATACTAGTGCATTTCACGAAACAGACCCTTGTGTTGTTTGTGGAAAGAACGATTACCGCAGCGGCGGCAGAGCGTATGCGACTTAGTGTGACGCTTACTGACATGGGGCATCAGAAGGTGATGGTGCAAGGCACATAGAAAGAGAACGCACCCGAAGGAGGATGTACCTATGGAAGTCGGGCGAAAAAGTGATCATTGGTGAGTGAACCCCTATGCAGAGGTTCATGTATGAAACAGACCTTTTGTCTGTAAAGAAACGTAGGTCAGCTTTCAGCTAGAAGAAAGAGACAAATTGGACTGCAGGTGGAATGCAGGTAGCAGTTGTCATCTGCTCGATGCACGACCCATCCAGCCCTGAATGCGCGCATCCAGCTAAAAGGGGCTCAACACAGAGTACCTCTGGCCAGTTCAGAGACGTATATGCAGAGTGAACTCACCATCTTGCTGGATTGTTGTCAGTGGTGTCGTCGAGACGGGGGGTTTGTCTATTAGGGTCTCGTATCCTGTGGCTGTGCTCTCGCGTGGGAAATTATTATCATGGGTTCCAACATCAGACAACTGTACCCCCGGACACCAGCCGCTCACTAACTTAACTTACTAGCGCTCACTGACGAGAAACATCGTTTATTGCATCAACATCACAAGAAGGGAACAACGATCACTCGTCAAACCCTCCCACTGCACGCATGCCCTCTACGACTCTCTTGTATTCGCGCAGAAGCTCCTTTACTTCGGACAGACGGAGGTCATCTGCGGCTGCTTCCAAGAACCGTTGGTTTGGGGGAGCTATGCGCGTGAGTATAGGTGACGTTGGACGACTAGACAACGGTGTATCTGTGCGATTTACGCCGGGGGTTGGAGCGCGGAGAGGAAGAAGCGATGCTTGTCGCGAAGGCGAGCCCTGAGTGGCGATTATTAACAAACTGGACTCGAGAATGAGCATACACAAAAACCAAGTACGTACCTGCTGCTGTGGTTGTGTTTGCTGTGGCCCAGAGAGCCGTACAAGTCCGGGCATGCTTGCAAGGCGGTCGGTAAGACTCTTCCGAGTACGCCGCCGACGTGCTGCACGGCCCATCATGTTCTCAAAGCTGCGGATACTGCGCGTGTCGTGTCGATCATCAACACACTCTTCCTCCTCATCCGAGTCGCCCTCTTGACCGTCTTCGCCATCACTACTCTCCGCGTCTGATCCATATATGGAGCGCACAGAACCCGGTCGAGAAGACACATCCACCATCATCTGGCCAGATTCCTCGGCCGTGGTGCCGGTCGTACTTGCAAGCGATCTGGAGCGGTCTCGGCCAACGGGCAGTGAGGCAGCCAGGCTTGCAATCGAGAAGCCACTCTCGCGACGTAGGAGCCCGAAACCAGGACGCACTGCATTCCACGGCGCAGCCTCTTGATCCGCATTCGTGTTTTCCGATGAGGAGGCCTGTGCATCAGCGGGATTGCCGGGCAGAAGTGCGCGAAGTACACCAAAGCCTTGATCAACAACTCCGAGGATGACTTTATTAGCGGAACCAGCTATAGCGTCGACTTGTTGCTCTACGCCACGTCGCAAACGAGCTGGCACGCCTTCCGGCGAGACCGGGGGCGTCTGTGATGACTCTAGTGCCGCTCGGTGTACAGGAATGGGCGTCAAATCGGCGGTGCTGATGGAAAGCATGAGCTTATGGCAGCCACTCGGATGTCAGGACAAACCTCATAACTTTCTTCTCACTCTCTCCTAACCCGAGTGCCTTGAGGTCTACATTTTCGAGAAAGTCTGCAACTGCCATAAGGTTGACTAGGCAATAGCTTTCTTCGCCACCGATTTGCTGATTCCTAAAGCGCTGGGTATAAAGTAGATGCGATACGAAATGTGATGGATTCGCTTTGACAACGGCAAAGATCATCAGGGGAAGGATGATGTCGCCTGACACAGGTGTTGGCGATGATGAACGAGATGATTCCGAGACCGTGGCTTCAACAGCCTGAGTTGGACGAGAATCGTGGGAAGGCAGTGATGCTTCCTGTCCCACAATGCTGGGGGTGACGAACGCATTAGAAGTTATAACAGGTGTCGCTTCGATGTCAACGGGTGACTCTACGTATAGCTGGGTTTGCGAGTCGGGGGAGATGATTATCGGCGGAGGGTTCGTGTCAACCGAAGGTGCTGCTTTCTCATCGTTGAGAGCACGTGAGGCTTCAGGACTCTTCTGGTTCTCTAATTCTGCCTCCGACTTCAGTCGGATAGGTGGTAAGCGTGAGAGTCCTTCTGGAGACAGCGTCAGCAACGTCTAACGGTCACTGTCTAACAGTAGGGACATACCAACCAGATTCTTGTGTGTTGCAACCAGTACAGCGGCTTTGTCCGCTGGACAACGGGTCTCCAAGTCCTCGAGCCGGGAAAGCGCTGCAAGAGGGGACGAAGATGAGTTAAACACGAAAATCTCACGATTATAAATGCGCACTTTCACCACAAGCCTTCAGAACAGCTGCGACGTTGGCACCTGCCGCGCCTACATCGACACCGAGGTGTTCTAAACCAAGGTCGAGCATGTTCAGTGCGGCGACGCGGCTAGAAAGCGCCTCGTCGTGCGAGGCATCATCGGACTTGGGGAGAAGATACAGCCTGACGTGAGATCAGCCACAGGAAGAGGAAAAGGGATGGTCAAAACAGACCTGTCATAGAACAGCAAACAAATAACGCTCTCCACGGCCTCCAGCATCTCGCGTGCATGTTGTTCGCTCATAGCTTTGCCATTTGGGCGGCGTTCGCGCGCTCTCTCTTGATCTGTTTCAGAGAAAGCTTCACGAGCAAGCCGTGCGGTCACAGGACTACTACCTCCTGCGAGTAGATCTTCCTCGAGCTCGGCATAGAAAGCCTGAAATTGCCTTGCAAGCTCCTCAGCCGTTTCATGAGGGTGTCCTATGACATATAAGGGCGACGACGTTGCTCCTTGCTTCACATCGCGGCTTCTCACAAAGGGATATAGTCCTACAGTAAAGTCATGCACACGATCGATGACCCAGGAGGGAACTCCGGACGATGAAAGCGCCTCTTTCACTTCGAGTTTGAGAGCCTTGTTGATCCCTTTACTTATACTCTTGTGCACAATGCGTCGGTCGATTGTGTATGCAGCAACCTCTATCGCGTGTTCATGTTCTGTATTCTGCGGTGGTGGCGCTGGTGCAGACGTGGTTTGAGCGGAGGACTTGCCGAAGAGTGATGCGAAAGAAGAAGAGAGTCGTGAAGAACTGGTCTGGGAGGGTGCACGTTGTCCGGGGCGCGGTGGTAGTGGAGGCTTGGCCACGACATGGGGTGGAAGGGGAAGGGAATTAGCGTAGGCGGGAAGCGTGAATATGGGGTAACTCTGGGAAAGGGGGGAGAGGGGGATCAGAGGAAGGGGAGAGAGGGATGCAAGAGCAGAAACACGCGTTGACGGTGCTAAGAGATCCTCAAAGGGCTTGGAGCCTGGCTGAAGTGAAGATCGGAGAGTAAGTGTGTCGCTGGGACGGTGTCCTGTCAGTCGTCAACACGCTGCAAGGATGTAATAGGCTGACCCCACAAGCATCCCCCTCAATCCAGACAGCGTCACCACGGGAATGTTGTCTCCCGCTCCCGACGGACTCTCGCAAAGGGCAACGTGATCCTTCATAAAGTCGGCTGTGATATCGACAGATCCTCCATTCTCAACAGGTAAGAGGAGGGTGGCCTAGAGTATACGAATCGAGATGAGGATTGTTTATGGAGGTAAATAACACGAGTACCTTCCCAATCGTTAGGGCAGTCCATATGTCACCCCACTCGGGATTATTGTCATGCTCCGCTACAAGCTTTTCCAACATCTCCCAGCCGAGGCTGTTGGTTTCAAGGCCGATCGACTGGGCATACGCTTTGAGATTCACTAGCTGGAGTTTGGTGGCTGCAGCACTCCCGCCAGGTTGCTGTTGAGAAGAAACGGACTGCGATGACTGCAGGGTAGTCCCAGTGGTAGGTGCTGTGCGGTGACGAGGGGTATATGTCGCGTAGCGCGTCCCAGGAGTTGAAGCATCCTGTGCGTCCGCGGTCGGTGCGATGCTGTTAGTGGGTGGCGCGGAGGATGGGGAAGGAGAAAGTAGTGGATGCGCAGTAGGAGTCTCTCGAGTAAGTGAAGGTGCTGGTGAGGGGACGCGCTGTATGAAAAGACCTTGACTGCGACCTATGGAGCCAGAGGGAAAGAGC
Source organism: Russula lepida (assembly GCA_003316425.1). Taxonomy (NCBI): domain Eukaryota; kingdom Fungi; phylum Basidiomycota; class Agaricomycetes; order Russulales; family Russulaceae; genus Russula; species Russula lepida. The sequence continues at coordinate 77,377 of QFEZ01000496.1, read as the reverse complement.
TCATCCCGCCGGTTGGACATTGTCACTGTGAGGTACGCCGTACGCGGCTTACTGTACAGTAGAACACGCTGGCAGGAGCCAACCGGTCCTCATTGTCACTTGATTTGGGTAATGATCCGTGATTTGAATTCACGCTCATCTACTGTACACTCTTTCTCACACTGGGCTCATCCGACATGCGGCCAGGAACGTTACAGGGAACGGGGATGCTTATCCGCCGTCATTTTTTGTACAGAAAGGAGATCCGCTCTTCAAAAGTCGCAGCAAATTACGGTATGCCTGAGGTTGTCTGACATATCACACGATGATCAAATCTCATCTCATGCTCAAAGGAGTATTGCAGAGATGAATGGATCCATGTGCTGCTGCTACAGCTACTTGTCAGCCTGAGACGGGAAGGCGTGGGAATTCAGATAATGAATGAACGACCACATGGTCTTTCAATCAACTTGTCGCTCAGCTAATGGCAGCTCCTGGGCCCTCATCGGCGGAGAATATCGACTACTCTGACATTGAGAGACACGAATTTGCACAGTACATCCTCCAAGAACATGGCACGTATTTCCCAAAGTGGGCACCAGTAGATATTGTATTTCCTGGATCGCTCACAACCATGCAGATCCGAGGATATGTCCGGCTTTGTGGAGTCGGTACCAAACGTGAAACAACGAATCAGTCAATTACAGACACAACACACCGCAGAACTAGAGAAACTTTATGCGCGTCAAGCAGAACAGTACCTCGAAGATGCGCGAGATCGTTATGCGGCGCAAAATGATGAGGCCGGAGGTAGTTACTCAGATGACATCAATGTTCGTTGTTCTCAACACCGCGAGCGCCGCCAGGCTGACTACCCTTGCCCGTCTAGGAGCTCTATCGTCAGCCTACGCATGGGAGAACAAGCTTGGAAGACAGATTCAATCACGAGACGACGTTGGTGCGCCTTGCGCACGTCGAGACTATTGCGCCATTGCGGTACAAGCTCGTACTCAAACAGAGGGAAGAAGACTCACGAAAGCGGCGTGAGGTGCACTTCCCTCAGAACGCCACGGAGTTCAACACTATTCAGGACAAGGAACTACAACAGCGCATCGCACGTTTCCTGACATCAGATGCCATCGTTCAAGATAAGATGCTCACTGAGTACCATTGGGGGTGGCGTCAGGTGATGGGACTCAAGGAAGAGTATGTGAAAGATGTAAGTCCGATCTGATCCTTTTCGCATCGCTTACAAAGTTTCATTTCATTGTAGTCTGCTTTCAAAGAAGACATACAGAGAAGGGTGGCTGTTGTCAAAGACCCACGAAGAAAGCCTACCTTATCATGACGTTCGCGCTCATACTATACTGTATATCCTGCCCTGCGGAGCTACCCGAAAGTATGGATGTATGAGGCTATGTATAAACTACCATGTCCGTCGCTCATGGTATCTATCCATTACGTTATGTCAAGGACATCCTGGGTAACCTACGGTTGAACGTTCTTCATGCGATGAGGCTTCGGATATACGGCTGTTGCTGAGTAGAGTACCGAGTCATCGACCGCGCCAAACTGGGTTGGCAGGAGAACGCTGCCAGTGGTAGAAACCAAACAGAGGTAGTGTCGTTGTTAGAGAAGGTCAGATGCGTTGGGGTCGCCGGTGGCGTCTTTGGAGAGCGACGAAAAGTGAAGAACGTCGACAAGAAATGTCTTCTGCGGCGGCCAATAACAATAAAGGAACGTGGTTTTGACATGTCGTAACTGGTGCCTTATTCGGGTGCAGAGGATTGCATAGCATTGACGAGTGGGACATGTCTCATGGGAGATACACATCATGATATATCATCATCGATCCGTGTCATGGCTTCTGCAGTGTGTTCGCCTACGTTTCCGATCCATCGCATTTTCCTATTCCTATTCCACCCGTCAGACCGGGCATGGCCGTCCTTTACCCCCTTGAAAAAGCGCCACATACCTGTACTCCAAGCGAACACCTTATATAAATAATTCAGTCTTGGATATCACAGGCGCACTGTTACGTTTTTACGAAGCTCCCAAACGCTTGCTTCCCATCCCGCTTCGTATAAACGATTCGCCTTTCTACGCTTGTCCCCCATCAGTCTTGTATCACTGTTAAATTATGTCTACCGCTACTCGCCAATACATGCCTCCCAACGGAAGACTACGAACAACTAACCTAGTGCGTAACTTTCATCCATGATCAGAGCGCTTTGGCTGACTATCCATGGGTTAGCTACCCCCGTCGGACGTGCCGCGTGCTGTTGCAACCCTGCTCGAAACGACGAAGCAGTTGCAGGAAATGCTGCGTCTCTGGAGCTTGTCATGTGCAACGGAACAGCACGTCAGCGACGTCTACGTATGCCTAGGCACCGAATTCAACTCGACCGTAGTTGCATTTCAAAAGTTCGGCATTGATCTGAGGTGCATTCCATGCATTGTTTCGTACCTCCGCTTCCCACTGACGTGGTATATGGTCCTCTCTCCAGTGAAATATACCAAATTCCACAGGATTTACGCACTGTGCTCGAGGCATGCCTTAGCGAGGATGCCTCACCACACGTGCTGAACAAGTATCTCCCACGGGTTCGGCAAATCATCGCAACCCTGTTGCGGGGACTGCAGAGCAAACAGGCGGCATATTGGCATGCCGTTGGGGACTACCCGATGCGCATTTGAGGTGGTCCCGAGCAGCCGCATGCCGCCCTACTGTAACACGAATGTCAGGGGAAACATTAATAACGGTGGCACCGGTAATATCTATGAGGATATGAGCAAAACAGATGTCTCCTACCGTGTTGTATTTTAGCATAGATGTCAGTTTACAGTACTATATTGGACGGGCTCAGCCTTGTTTGGTTACTCCCCCACGATTTGATCGAGCCTCGTTCCTGTGACGCGAGGCAAGGCGGAAAAAAATATTATGCCCTGAGTTCCTGGATTCTGTTGATTAGCCGGGAAGAAAAAAAGATCACAGAGTGGGAGATAAGAAATTTTGTAGGGGGAGGATGATGGTGGTGGTGGCACTGATGGGACAGGACGAACCACGTGACCCAAGGGGGTTCGGATAACGTGATGTGAACCAGAGACGGGCCAAACTGCGTCCACGACTCCCTCCTACGCCGCAGACTCGTCCACGCTCTCATATACTGTATGTTCCGCTCATGGAATTCCCCAAGACAGCGTGGTTCTGCCTCTGGTCGCGCATCTCAACGCACATCTCGTCCAATTTCGCACCCAGAAGATGCCCAACCGAATGAGTCTGTCGATAAGCGTCAACGGTACCCACCGGCCGTTAGCAGAGTGGCTGTTCAGCAGCCACCACGGCGAGTCGGACAAGGGCCACGCCGGAACACGCAGTTTGTAGCTTGGGAACCATCTGGATCCATGCGACGTGCGCTGCCGTCCACATAGTAACCTTCCATCCTTACGCAGGACTATGTTCCTCTAGCGACAGGTGGCGTGCCAACTCCTCCCTCAAATCCCGGCCAGACTGCAAGTCATAAATGGAGATCAGGGAACGGGAACTCCTTGTCAACGCTATCAACAACGATACCATTGGAACCTTCACCTCCAAAGCGTCGGAAACTGCAATGCCCTCCTGTCGTGGAAATAAAACATGGTTCTCTGCCTGGGAAAATAGTTTCGGCTTCCGTGTCGTCTCTGTCACCAGTGTCATCAGAGACACTTGTTGGCGAGCACAAGGTCAAGAAAGAGCGCAGTATCTCGCCAGAGTTGTCTTCTACAGAACCCCAACTCATTACGGCTGGCACAAAGAGATATGCGCCACTTCCACCGGAGTGCATGAAATCACGGCCAAATTACAAGGCTGCGAGGAGCGCGTGGGCAAAGAAAGAGCAAGAGGAGTTGAAAAGACTCGGTTTCAAGGTTGTACGGACGTTCATCAGGTCTGTGTTGTATCACTCAGCCCTACCATGCTCTCACATGTAGTCCTCACAGGGAAGATGGTATGGCAATCGATTGGTAAATTCAATGAAGTTTTATCGGAGGACCTATCTAATCATATTCTTCAGGGAGACTGCTGGTGCTACTTACTCGTCAGCGACAACCGAACCGGCAGTGCTACACGATCGCGCTGTGCTATCGGACCCCGGCATCCAGTCCGTTAAACCAACGATGCCATCTCTGGCACACGCATCCGGGGATTTGAACCAGCCCAGCGTTGAGAGGGAAAACTCGCGCTCACCCTCCGTGGTCGAAGTCACATCCCCCGCCTCGTTAGAAGGCCGTGATGGACGAGAATCTATCGAAGGATCTACTGTTGTAGTTGGGCAGAGGAGCAATCCCTCTAACCGCTCCCCTCTTGAACACATTACGAGTAACGTTATTTCACGCACAGCTCCCCCATCGGGCCAGACATGGGATCAGTCGACGAGTCCCCAAACTCCCCTTGATCCTTCTCAACAGAATACTACTTTCCCTCAACACTCACAGCCGCCCCCCTCGCCTTCACAGCGTGCCATAGATACCTTACATCACATTTTGCACCTCAAACGGCAGATCGGTCACCATTCATCGGAGTCGCCTAAGCCACCGGCGGCATCGCCATTACCGTCGCCGTTGCGGAGACTGTATCCCCTACCGAGGACACAGTCTGGCAGTCCTCGGCAAGCTTCTGGGTCTTCTGCAGATGCTGTAGCAGCAGCAATCAACGAAGGCACACGACTCGATAGACAAAAACCTAGCACCACCCTTGTGCCGAATACGCCATTGCGTGTATACAAGAAACGTTCCTTATCTCTTGCAACGCCCACGCAGAGGAAGGAAAATCGCGCAACGTCCCGAGTAGATGTAGAACACCAAGCGCGTCGCTCTCCGTCTTCAGAGAGACATTCAAACCCACCAATCGCAGTTTTGGGGCTCGGGGAGTCGTCTTCTGAGAGCCGGAAAGCATCATCAAGCGCATACGGCGACGAATACGACGAACTAGAGCTGTCATACCCACCCTCTCCGAGCCCGCCTCCTCCACACACACTCCCAGACACACTCCCGGTCTCGAACGTACCCATAGACTCGCCACTGCGGCCAGGGGAACCCATGAAACAGGCCTCGCGGCCCTCTCCAACGAGTTTAAGACCACCGCCCTCGCCAGACGAAAATGCTACGATGCGTTCCTCGGCACTTCGTTATCTCGAACGGTATTGCCAGACCTTCGACATGGATCGTCGTGCACTGGCAAAGGCTTATGCACCCAATGCTTCCTTTTCGTGTTCCTCGCGTAATCTGCGTGCACAAGGTCGTGAGGGGGTCTTGGATGCTCTGCAGGCGTTAGGACCTGGTATCCTTTGTTCGGGTCACAGCGTGGAATTTGACGTGACGAATCTTGGCTCCGGTATCGGAGTATTGCTCGTTACGCTTGGTACCATGGGTGGAACTGGTGATAATAAGACTGGGGAGATAGGGTATGCCATGAGCTTTATGCTGCGGCCTGTGGAGTTGGATCAGGAAAGGTCAGTGTGAAGTTTTTCCCCCCACTCCTTCATGATTTGACATTACCTTTGTCGCGTTATAGGCCAGCTAGGGGGCCGACGCCGCTTGTGGCGGCCGTACATCAGTTGGTGCTCAGGGATAGTCCTCCTCCATTGTCCGGTCCTTGAGGTCTTAGGCCACCTGTGGAGCCTTGCTATGTTGGATGGGTTGCCACGATGAAGCATATGGTAGAGCACAAAGGGTTTGTCTCATGATTTTGGATTACACTGTCTGACTTCACCCATGCACATGTCACCATTGTATTCCCGAGTTATTTATATATTTCGGACCTATGCTTGGAGCCGATCTTGATTTAACATTGTTTACATGTTTATGTACGACCCTGACAGGTTTTACTGATACTGTAAGGCTTTTTGATTTTATTGGGAATATCCGTAGAGTGTCTGATTTCGAGAACGAGAATGAGATATGAGATGGGGCGAACTGTATCTCACGTGATTTCTCTTGCCTCTTACTGTAACTGCGCGACTTCTAATATTCGCGCATCCTCAAGTACCTATGGCTCTCCCAACAAATGGTCGCGTTCTTCTCGATACAACTGCAGGTGATATTGATATCGAGCTATGGTCGAAAGTACGTGATGTGACAATGACCTACGTTTGCTAGACAACGAATCTATGTTCACAGGAAGCACCGAAAGCATGCCGGAATTTCATAGCGTTGGCCATGGAAGGTACGTGGTGCTGCCTCTCTCGTCCGTGTGTTGTGCCGTGCAACTCTAACAACTGTTGCGCTCACAGGCTATTATGACGGGGTCATCTTTCATCGGTGAGCCAACTCCCTCTATTTACTAGTACTCTCCGAGTCTCTTATGTGTTCCTCTTCTCAAGGGTGGTCCCCGATTTCCTCGTGCAGACGGGTGATAGAACGGGCACGGGTGGGGGAGGAGAATCTTTCTTTGGAGGTGCGTGCATCCTGTTGCTCATTATTTTTATATTTTCCGTTTGAGAACTGGTGGACAACAACAGAACAGTTCGAAGATGAGATTCATCCACGTTTACGATTTGCGCATCGTGGGCTTGTCGGGATGGCGAATGGCGGCAAGAAAGACTCAAACGATTCTCAATTCTTCATCACGCTCGGTGCCCTTTAACCTTTTACTTCACGCATGCCCTCGCTCAAATTAGTCTCGGAATGACGTAGACCGGGCGGATGAGCTTCATGGTAAACACACGATGTTCGGGCGGTGTGTAGGGGATACGATATACAGTGCGTTTTTTCCGCTTTCGCTGTCCTATGCTGTTAACCCCTGCTCGAATTCAGATGTCATGAAGATTGGTGCGATGGGTGTGTAACATGCAGCTGCATAGGCACCTAAGTGAGGAAGATTGATTAATATTGTGTAATTTTCTAGAACTTGATGACAATGGGCGGCCTCTCTAGTGCGTGTCTAGCCCATGCCTCTACTATACGCGTTATAACCTTCGAGTTTATCTACCATGAAGCCCACCCAAAATCAAGAGCGTGCGGATCATTGACAACCCGTTCGATGATATCGTACCGCGAATAACAGCCGAGGAGAAGCGTGTGCAACAACGCGCACGCCAGGCAGCGATTCGTGAAAGAGAGGAGACCGCGCGTCGAAAAGGTGCAAAAAAGTGCGTGTCTTTCTGCCTCACAGATAGTCGCAGACTGAAGGACTCCAGAGACACCAAGTTGTTAAGTTTCGGCGCAGACGCAGAGGAGGGAGAGGAAGACGTTTCTGTGGCCCCGAAAAAGAAAAAGAGCGTCGCTCGTCCAGATTGTGCGTGGCCGAGTGCTGGGCATCACAGTTCCCTTGAATCTGATTCCCTTTATAGTGGTTGAAAACCCCGATCAACCAAGTATGCCGATTTCGAGTGTACAGTCATTAATATCAAGACCGGAGTCGGTCTCCCGGGGGGAGGTGAAACGGGAGTTGGTGAGCTCAACTGCTTGATGTCGACCTAATGAGATGCCATGGGACCACTTTCACGCAGGAGACACCGGCCATCAAAGCCAAGACCGAAGACTTGTCAAAGATAAGGGAGGCACATCAAAAAGAAAAGATTGCTGGAAGGTGCGTGATGCTTTTGAAGTCTTAAGCTTTTTTTGATAGTTATGAACGCTATTACAGTTCTGAAAGACAAACGGAGATTGAGAGGATGGAAGCTGAAGTAAAGCGGCTCGCGCGACGACGAGACGGTGGGGATAGCGAGGAAGAACGGAAGATGAAGAAAACAAAAAACAAATCCCATCTGGAGGAAGAGTTGGCAAAGTATGAGAAGAGTCGCGGTGTCCACCAAAAGGGGAAGAAGAAAGATGAGTCAAATGTGCTGGCTGCGCTGGCTGGATTCAGGAGCAAGCTACAAGCATCTACGCTTGATGATGATGAGGAAACGATGGAGGTGTCATCAGCAAATGATGAGGCGGGGACGCAGCCGATCGATGGAGAGGCCGGGATGGAAGTGGACAGTGATCGGGGATTTATGGGACACTTGCTGCGGTTTCCCAAGGGCAATGAGGAAGAGGTGCAGAAGGCGGAGCGAGATTACGAGGTTATCGACCCGCGAGCAAGAGGCGCCCAAGCGCGGCAGGAAGAGCGGGAACGGAAAGCGGCGGCCAAGCATCATCGGAAGCGGCGATAATTATGTAATTGTCATGACATATCATAAGCCGTTTACTATTGTTTGTTTTCCGCTGATGGCCGCAGTCTGGGACCCCGAGACCCTAAGCGGGACGGGCCATCTGTCGCTCATTCCCTTCCCTCATCGTCTGCTGTGCCCCCCTCCCCCTCTACTTACCCCCCTCTACTCCCACCCATCCTCATGGCTACCAAAGCTGCCTACAAACGCGTGTGTATTATCCCGTCTTCTTCTTTCTCAATTTACCGAGTCTGCCCAGCTCTCAAAGGAGTATGTTGCCATGCAGAAGGAGCCACCCCCTTTCGTTTGGGCTGCTCCTGACGAAAAGGACATTTTAATCTGTGCGCTTAACCTCTCTCACGTCACGATCTAATACCCATTCGTTTGTACTTCCAGGGAATTTTATCATTGTACGACCTCGGACGGCCTTTCATGTCCTACCGAGGCTGACACATCTACCCCTCTTTCATTTCAGCACGGCCCACCAGATTCCCCCTACGTAGACGGCGAGTACCATGGGGTACTCCTTTTCCCGTCTGAATACCCCTTCAAGCCACCAGGTATCAAAGTCAGTCGCGTTGTATTAGCGTTTGGGCCACACGTTCATATCAAGCGCTCGTAGATGTTCACGCCGTCTGGCCGTTTTCAACCTGACAAGAAGATTTGCTTTTCCATGTCTGACTTTCATCCCGGCTCTGTACGTCCAGCGCCCTCCCCTAACACCCTGGTATTGATACTGACATGCCTCAAGTGGAATCCCGCATGGAGCGTTGCTACGATGTACATGTCTGATGATACTCCATCACGATCTTATCCTGACATCATATCTCCGTCTTTTCAGATTAACTGGTCTTGTGTCTTTTATGCTTTCGGACGAGATGACCACCGGCTCTGTGACGACTTCAGATGCGGACAAAAGGGTGTATGCTAGCCGGAGTCATCCTTGGAATTTGCAGCAAAGGAGGTTCAGGGAGGCTTTTCCTGAGGTGAGCAGACACTTTCTTTGCGTAATCAAGGTTATGCCCCCCCAGACATAGCCCTAAGTCTATCATGATTGTGGCGCTTGATTGGGTGATGGGTATTTCCGATTTGGCTCCATCGCCTGCAAGTGACTGTTATTGATTGGATTGCAGTACTGCACGCCGTCACGTCGACACCTGCCGAACATGGGCGAGAAAGAACGCGGCACGCCAGATACACCAGAACCCACACCGGAACCTTCTGAATCGACTACACCAACGGCTCGCTTACCCCTAATTTCTCCGCCGAAGGTAGGACTGGTGACCCAGTCACAGTTGGCTGCGCCAAAGACCGCGGGTGTTGTACGCCCACGGAAGGGACGTGCCGTCTCCACGACAGGAGCGGGAGATGGCAGTCGTGGTTGGGCAGCCACGTGGCGACAAGTCGTGTGGGACAAGTGGCGGTGGGGTGTCGTTATTGCTTTGGCCGTGGTCGTTTCTCGTATCACGACGACCACTTGAGCGCGAAGAAATATTCCCCGGTTGGAATCCCGTCCTTCTCCTGAACACGACAGTATCTCGACCACTTACGACGCTCTTTTCTGTTCCGTTTGGTCCTTAGATCGCGTCCCCGACCTGTTTATACTTTATAATCAGGACGTGATCATTTGCGCTCCCTTATTCTTCTCAGCCTTGGCTCTCTTGCAATTCTTCCGTTTTTTTTAGCACGATTCTTGTTCCTTTATGCTATCAACAAAGCCCATGTACAAGCGTTGGAAATACACCGTTCTCTAAATAAGGGACCGATGGCGAGATATCACGCATCATGCTCTACCCAAAGCTTGCCTATCGGGGCGTCGATGCCCTGCACAAGTGGCTGAACGTGTTTCAAAATCTCATGCGCGATAGCCTCACGATCCTGCCCCGCATCGATCGTGACCCAACCACGGGTTTCACTAGCCAAGTCCTTAAACATCGTGCGCACGCGCGCCTGCAGCGCCTCCTTCTCGTAGCGCTCCTCCCCATAGCCACCCCGTGCCGATGCCACATCCGGTGCGAGATCGAGAAAAAGTGTGAGGTCCGGCGCGGGGAGGCCGACGTCGGGGGCGCGGCACCATGCGAGTGGGAGACCTTTGGCGGCGGAGAACGCGACGCCCGAGAAGGCGTAACGGTCGCAGAGCACCGTCGTGCCAGCTGCTAGCTTTGCTTCGAGTGATGCAACGGCTTCCCATCGGTTTGCGGAGAAGAGAAGGTGGATCGCGTGGTCGTCAAGGTCGGATGTGCCGTGTAGGTATGCATCGATAAGATGGCCTGTACCGGTCGTGCGATCTGGTTCAGATGATATTCAGGTTGTGCGTTGGCGTTTTGATCGATAACATTCAACATTTCGTCGTCGCGTCGCTTTCTCGTAAGTAAGCTTGCGATTTTATGCACATTGTACCACCACTTTTTCTTTTCTTCTTTTTTGCGGGGTATTCTCTTACTCACCTGGGAATTTGCGTCGTTCGATGGATACACCGTTTTCAGTGGTTAGGCGCTCGGTGAGGAGCTCCGTTTGTGTGGTCTTGCCTGACCTATCGAGGCCCTCGATGACGATAAACGCACCACGAGCCATGATTTCTAAGGTCGTGTAATATTGATTTAAGTTGGGAGCGGGTAAGGGAGAAGGGAAGGGAGGAACTCGGCAGATCTGAAAGCTGCAATTGGATTGGTCAGTGCATACACCACGCGTACCCACGCACACGCACAAAACAAGTAACGCGGAATGAAGAAAATTTGCGCCGCCGATAGACCCGCTTGTTTACGCAAGTTCACTGTAAAAGTCTATTATTGGTGTGAAGATACATGGGAATCGGTCCGCTGAAACCTTCGAGAAGTTCTCTTGTGTAACTCTTGCCGGGTCGGTGCCGTGTCTTGAGTTCTGAGTCCTGAATCCCATGATGAAAAAAATTCGTTGTCGCGTTCCCACGCGCAAACGCATCTCCGTCTTCCATCTGCAACCGCCTTTTTGTTCTTCATTGTTGGTACTGGGGACTACCGCATGCTATGCTGCTTTTCTATTGCTGCCGCGCCGTGCACCACGCGAAAAAATCACAAGTTTGACACGTGCGGGAACTTCACACCAGTGCCACACCGTCGGAGCCCTACTACTTCCAAAGACAATCGCGCTTCGCGCTCGCTCTGTATTTTTTCTGCGTGGTTGCTCCCCACGGTCTATCAAACAAACTTTCATTAGGAGGCTATATGTGTCCGAACTCTGGTTCTGGTAGCGCCGAGCCGCCTCATGGCCCCCCTTCTTACTGGCCAGGCTTAGCTTGTGTGTACTGCATAATTATTGCCACGTGGGTACGGCACCGGCGTACTAGTGCCGCATTTGGCTTGCTTGCTGGGAATCTACCATATATGGATTTCTACAATATAACCTTTGGCGTCACACACTTGCCCATTCATGTCCCGGATATGGCGAAATATTTTTGGTCTTCTCCCACTTTTCCACAATGCCGATGCAGTGTCCCAGGCACCTGCCGCGATGCCGGGGTTGTTTTGCACAGAGGTAGCCTATGAAACGTTCGCTGTAGTCCTCCTAAATTCCAGTCGACACCTCACAGCCATGTACAACACTGATCTTGGCTCAATTCAGTCCGCCCAACATTTCAACGATCTCTGGCTCACTCGTCTGATGGTAACCCTGACGGAGCGCGGCAAGGAAGTACAGTACTCTCGCTTTTCCACATATGAACGTGTTCTTTCCCCTGTGAACACACCAAGATGAATCTGCATCTGCACTATATCTTCTTGACCTAAATGTTTGACCCTAATCTTTGCCACACGCCCCTGATCTGGGCCAAATTGAAGTCGATGCCCTCTCTGTCCCTTTCACATCCAGTGCTGTCGCTGATCCCGATCGATACATGGACGCCTGTGGAAACCTTCTTGACCCCAGATCGGGATCGTCGCGAGGCGCTCACAGCTATATTTGATGAATGCTGTGCATGTACCGTTCTGCTACAGTGCTATTAAAACCTTTCACCAAACTCTCGCCCGACATCCGAAAGAGTTGTCTAGGCTCCCCTGCATTTTCTCGGCATTAGTGATGATAGCGCTGAGAGACTGAAGGCAGTCGATCTACTCCCGTTAATATTATAAAGGTTCCTACTCGGGCACTTCGGCAGTGACTTTAGAGTACGAATCGCTCGTATCGCTCGTATTTGCCCATCAGAACCTCCTCTATCTCTAGGCGCCCGTTAGTCTCCTATTTTATCTTTTAGCTGCTGATGACTGATGTGTCGCAGCCGCCTCCTGTTCTATGTCAAGCGCATGTGCCTAGATAAACGTGCACTATATGATTCGCCAATTGCGTAGTTCTCAAAGGATGCAGCAGACCGCGCGTTAGGGATGGGACCTAACACGAACCCAACGCCGTGATGCACGTGGACTTGGGAATCGACTCATCCAACATACTGATGGAAGGCATGCTCCGCTTAGCCCGGGGAGGATGTGCAAGTGACTGTGATTGTGAAGGTGTGTTCTAGAAGCTAGAGGGGTACCATATTGTGAGGTACCACCTCAGTTCAAACTGACCTGCCCAAAACGAGGACATCGATTGTCTGTGACCCTGTAGTATACCTAGCATGCGTCCAACGTGGCCTGGTACAGTGCTGCACGTGCTATACTATCTAAGGGGTCAATAGAATGCTCTACAAATGCTACCGTTCGTGATCAGGAACTCGGCCGCAAAGATACTAGTGTGGTATGTTCCGCAACTCTGAGCGATCTGATTCCATTTCATCTCTGCCTCTGGTTGGTGAGACAACGAGCGCTGTTCCAGCATGCTCAGCCTCCAGAGGTTATCACGAACTATACCCATTAATTTGCCACTTCAGGTCAGGTTGGAAAGCCAAAAGAACCCAAAACAGTCACGTTTGAGTAGCATCATCACGTGGCGATGAAGGCTATACCATATAAGCACAAGTTCAGGGTTGTGTATAGACTTTTGCTACGAGTCGTGATGTGGTTTTGCAATGATGCAGGTTGTTCGTCGGGCCCGGCAGCTGATGGATGAGCATTGACCAGGTTGCGTCGGGCCCATATGTAGTTTGGTCTCTTTTTTCTGAAGCAGATGACGTTTCGAGCTGCAGGGTCGCCAACCTCGTCCTTTAATATCAGTGGTCGGTTAATTTTAGTTGACGCCTGGCCCATGCCAAGTTACGCCATATGGCCATGGTCGGAGTGTTTATTACGTCTGAGCTGGGTGGCGTATCGTGCTTGAAACTCAGACTGTCGTCGTCGTTTGCACTTTTTGGTTGGTATCGCGTCGGGCCGAACATTGCAGCGCAAGGGTCGCAGCTTTATCATATTCTGTGTTGCCCTGGCATGTTGAGGCTACCTGACTCGTAGTGCCATTTGCGGCGGCGAGTGTTTTGCTCCGACCACAAGTTGGCCACGTATACGCAACACGCTTTAATTCAGGTCTACATACAGGCACACATCCACTGTATTCTAATATTAATCTTGCATCATTTGCGCCTTGTGTTTTCCCCGATATAACACATACTTTTCCCATGCTTATCGCTTACTTGGTGCACCCGCCTCTCACGTGAATGGTGAGCTGGCATGACGTTCTACTATATTTATTCTACTGTACACTTTTAGCTGTCCTTGTTCCACTTCTCTACCATCTTGATCCAAAACATCGTCGATGCATCATGCGTCATCTTGCAGTCCAGTTGCTTACGTGGCCATCAGGGAAACAGTCGTCTGTCGATCTCAATTTCATAACACTAAAAACTGAATTGTTCAGGTTTCCCAACTCCGCTAAACCCCATCGTCACGCTGTCTCCGTTTTTACGTCTACAGTAGCGACTTGCCTTTAATCCGAAAGCCCTTTCAGTCAGGATTATTTCATTTCCCAGCTTTCTGCCAAAACCAAGGCTCCGTGGTTTCCAAGCGCTAGCTGGCCCTTGTTGCAGATTGCATTCAATTGATGTCTTATCAGGGTTCGCGCTCGCGCACCACACAAAGTCATGTGTTTTCGTTTTCGTTTTCGTTTGATGGTGAGTTAGTTGTAATGACGACCTTGTCCTGATCCTATTGCGACCACCCGTGGATGCTCGGGGCTATTCATTTTTTATCAGTGATCGACTAGGCCTTTACCCCGGACTCCACGGTTTCCCGTATCAACTTGAAAATGGTTTCGAAAACGACATGGCTGTCCTGTTTCCCATCTAATCAGAGCCATACGAACATTTCTGGTGACAAGCGCTATACATGCGCACCAGTGTTTCCTATTTCGTTGGATTGAACAAACCTTTACCACCCCTAGCTCTAATCTTATTTCGCCACCCGCCCATCGTCCCTTCCTTTCTGTCTAACCCACCCAGTTCTTCAAAGCGAATTCCCAGGAGAGACTGTTAAAAGAGGTACCTAGATATACCCGAATTGATCAGATGTTTCAGGACATATTCTCCAAGGCACCGCTCGCCCTGTTATACACCCTGTCCGCATATGGATCTGGTGTCGAGAAATGCATGTCATTCCACTGGTTACTGGTGTATCGTTTGCTCATCTTCTCACGAAGCGCGTTGAATCGATCACGCTTCGCTCTTTCGGTGGACAAGTGGCCGGATTGATTTCTGTGTAAAGTGTGCTCTGTCTACGTTCTTCACACCAAGGCTGTGAGAAATGCCTATTTCAGCCTACAATTTTGCCACGGTGTAGTTGACTCCTGTCAATGCGCAAGTACTGACGCATTTCAGACTAGACCCACATGAACAAGTGCACATTACCGAAATGGGCAGCAACCCCTGAGGATTTATCCCACGAAGACCGCACATGGAGGTGCTTTCAGCGCCCACTAGACACCTACATCTACTACAAGTCCTACACAAACTTGATGATAGGTAGTGTGTTCCACACACAACATTCTGGAATGACTTACATGCCACGCGCCAATCTCGCATCATCACGGCTCCCGCGCTGGCCGGAAACCCGGTAACATTATTGTCACCGCCTGGCGTATCTAAAAGCTTCCTATTGTTAACGTCTACGAATATGGGAGGTGAACGTCCTTGCGAACGGATCATCCTTGCGGGGCGCTGGCTATCCTCCTTCGGTTATGGTTTTGCGCCAATTGGGACTACATGACACGGGCCGCTCAGGTGTCAAAACCACCTGCCGCCGTCGCATGACGATGTAGTGAGGACTGCACGACGTCAGTGCTCACCTGCTCTACTCAGCTGTTCATAAAGCACTAAAGATGGACTGATTCACACGCCTCTCTGTTTCTAAGTGGCAGGAAAATTTTTCCTATTTTTGGCCGTCAAAGGCACATGACCATGACGAACGAGCGCACAGGCGCCAGTCCGAATTTCAGAAATCGGCAGTCGGTCCTTGGGCGTGCCAGTGTGGGAGCCTCGCCACTCATGCAATATACATGTCATGATGACCGCTCTCATTTTCTCATGGAAACGAGCTGACAGATGATCGGACTCGATTGTCTCTACCGTGTCTTTTTCCTGGGAGTCTCGCGCCTGCCGAAGCTGCCTTTTTGGCGTCCGCGGGAACGCGGTGAAAACTGGCGCTCCACGCCGGAGAAATGCTGTCATGCGATTGACGCCCAAATAAGCGCGCGTTTCCTCTCAGAGCCTAGGGATCTAGAAATTATCACTCCGAGACCGTTTTGCTCTTGTTGGGGGGTGTCACGTAGGTTACAGCTCTGATGGGCGTGTAAGCCCTAAACCAATTAGTGTAAGTCCACGTGTTACTCTTACCTGCACGATTTGTGTAGTTCCGAACGCCACATACTCACATTTTTTTTCAGGGGGTGTGTTATAGCCCCTATGCCCTGTGCTTAGACTGCAGAGCCTTGGGGGTAACATGACATGACAGAAGAGCATGTCCCGGCGTGAACAAGACTATAGTTATGAATCAGATGGCAACTACTCGTGGGTTGAAATGGAAGACATACATGTATGTGCATGTTATCGTAACCTTCGGAGGCACATCCGGATAGTAAATTTGAGGAGTGGTTCTTTCATCGAGTTACACGCATGAGACAGAATCCGTTCTCGACGCGAAGTCTGTTTATCACCATTACGTGGCACCCCGCGGAGATGCCAACCCCCAGGTTCTTCTCTGTCTCCACGCCTCCTTACACGTGTTTACCACAGTGTACGGCATATCTTCCATACTGTTGTCCACTTAGAGAAGAAAAGACGGAGACCGCGCACAGTTTTTTGATCAGTTCCCAAGTCCCCTCACCTCCAAGTGCTGTAGTGCCATCCGTCTGACGCCACATTAGCACATCGTCCCATTGTTCACCGTGATTGCGATTGGGACGGGACTGTTTCAGGTTCGTGCCAGTGGTTAATCAAGTACAAGCGATAGTGGGTTTGGTTGGGTAGGCGACCGCCGCCGCGCGTTTGTGCATCCATACTGCTGCTTCACTGCTGCTGTACGTATGACCCTTGGCGCTTTCTCCTTACCATGAGCTCGCCGTTCACCTCGTGTTTTACTGTATGACTGCCTATTACATGATGCTTGACGCGTTCTCTTCTCTCCAGCGTTTGTAAGCTCCGGAGGCAGAGTGGAATAAGCATGACTCACTTGCGGAATTGTGAATGAAACAGATACAGCCTGCTATTAAATCCGAATGGGATCCATAAAGATAAGAGGTGAAAGAACCCATTGGGGAAAGAGTGGAGTGGATAATTGTGCGATATGATACCGTACTTGCCTTGCAGATGGGAAAACTTGAATGCAGTAGGTATAGTCTATAATTGACCGAATACTACACTGGCTTCGCCTAGTTCAATCAGCGCTGGACTGCGCGTGTGTGAGGTGTATCCTGTGACCTGAGCTGAGGTGAACCGCTCAGTACCTCCTGACTGACTGACGTGAAGACCCCGTGCAACAAGGATACGGATACAGTATGATATGATGAGAAGAAAGAACAGAACAAAGGACTGGGATTCAATTTGTCCACCGCCGCAGATAGAACTCGGAACGGAGGAGGAGAGGCGAAGCGCGCGTCCGCGCTTGTCTATTAAAAAAAATAAAATTAATTGACCAGAATTCAATCCCTCCACTTCACTAGCACCCGAGTACCCCACTCGAGCGCTCGCTCATACTCAGCCAGACCGCAAAACGGGAAACAGAAAGACCAAGAAGAAAATAAATATAAATTCGGTTCTGTCCCCCTTTTCACCCAGCCCGGTGGATTGATTTTTTTTAACCTTTGACATGACAAGCAAAATAAATAAATAAATAAAAATGAAAAAGAAGTTCAAAAGTAGTAAAAGGTCCCACACGCCACCGTCACCAAGGGCCGAACATTCCGAGATGTTGGTTAGGCTATCTGCGCTTAGACTGACTGTGTGAACGACTGTCCGTCCCAGCCCCTTTTTTCCTTCTTCAGTTTCGCCGTTATTGTTAAACGTGCGTGCTCGGTGTACTGACTGTACTGTACTTGGGGGAGAAACGTGTTTGGCGTGTTCCTCAAGGTAAACGTAAGTTACATGATCATGATGGCGGCCTGGCTGTTCATCATCAGCCTCAACTCGGGTTCGGGTTCCAAACAAAACGTTGAAACCCAAACGCTATAACGGAACAGAAGAACTCCCACTCCCAGCTCGCGTCTCCATCTCTGTCAAATATGTCAGACAGACAGGACGAAGACAGGCGTAAATTAAACCGGTGCCATTCCGTCTAACTTATCCATCTCTGATCGATGGATGGAAAAAAAAAGAAAATTTTAATCACTGTCATGTCACTGTTAACTTACATTGCAGTAACTTGCTGGTGAGGTGCCAAATGTGCAACTGTGAACTTGTCGTTTTAGTGCCTTTTGCCTGCCTCTCGCTTCTCATTCATTATTACCCCTTCCTTCCTTCCTTCCATCCATCCAGTCCCGTGGTACACACAGCACCCGAGTACAGTACATGCGAATTGCGCGCGGAGAGGAGGAGAGGAGGGGTGGGGAAGGAGCGCCTAGTACGCCTTCCATATCCGTCAGGTCGTTTCTATTTCTATTTTTTTTTTTTTTTTCTCGCACCTTTCAGTCAAAGTCCAGTCCTCGTGTGCCAGACATTCCCCTGTCACACGCATCGCAGACAGGAACGCGCCAGCGCCGTGAATAGGACGAGCCTCGCGCCAAGCTGTGCCGTCGCCTGTCCTGGCCCTGGACCAAACTGTTTCCTTTCTTTCATCCCACACATACACACACCCTCCTTCCCCACGCACGCACGGACACGGACACGTAACATACAACACCCTCACATATCTCCTTCATACCCGTTGTCAAACGTCAAAACTTGCCAGCGAGCGAGCCGAACTCAGTGTCAGCACAATACAATTATACAGACAATCATCATCGCCATCGCCATCGCCATCCCGTCTCGCCCCCATCCCATCATTATCATTTTATGATCTGATAGTCCCTCGTGGGATATCACAAGTCAAAAAAAAAAAAAAAAAAGAATCAAAAAAAGCCCATTCGTCTCCTGTCGTTCGCTTTATGGAGAAAACCGCCAATCCTACAAGACCTATTCCTCGTATTGGTTGATTGGTTGGCAGGGAGGGTAATGGGAAAGTATCAATCAATTTATTATTATTTTTTAATGTGTGTAAGACCATCACGATATGCGGCCCCGATAGCATTTGAAGCTCCCACCGTTCGTCCCACACCCCCTGGGCTAAAGAGTTTGGAACACCGGAAATAGTCGGACGCAAATATTGCATTTGGGCGCTTGTGGCAACAAGGGTGTAAGCGCACAGATAACGCACAACCCAAGTTCCGCTGCGCCTGCAACAAACACTCGGGCACCATAATTGTCGTTACTTCGGGGATTCGATCATTGCTAGTCCCACGGTCCCCGGAGGGCTGGGAATAACGCACCGCCCCCGGGGTATAAGGATACGCGTTCATTGGGCACCCATCCGTCCGCCCAATTGGAGATGTTTTAAATAATCGCGCTCATTTTTGATTGGATTTCCGTAGCTGGCTGAGTACAAAATTACATCGCCAGTTGTATAGTGTTGATGGGAAAGTCGCAGTCGTATCCCGTGGGCAGGTTACGGGCTCGTATCCCGACGGTAGCGCTCTGGCATTCACACGTACGGCACCGCAGAGGAAGAGTAAAGAAAGAGAGGGCAACGCTGCTGGCATTACGGGATTATGAAAGGGTACAGTAGTCAAGGGGTCGTATACAGCGTATAGAGTATCAAATGCTTGAGGATGGTAATGGTGGTGGATGGTAATGGTACAGTGCAACAAGAGGCTCGATGAACCAGGCTAGATGCTCAAAAGGAGTAAGAAATGTCGAAAAGGAGTTGATCGGATGCCGGTGCGGAACCGAGAAAATCCCATGCCAGCCATTGGGGGGCGATACATGACCTGGCAACGAACACGGGTTTGGGTAAGAGAGTCGGTAAGTGTAGAGGGTGAGAGGTAGTAAGAGTCGAGTCGGAGAAAGAAATAATGGGTGTTATTCGAACCCGTATTCGACGGCGATGCGACATGCTTCGTTGGCATTTCTACTTGGAGAAGCATGTTGTCGGAGAGAAAGAGGGGAAGAGAAGTCCTCGTCACAGGCGGGACAAGAATGTGCACTCGGTGTGGAGCGGGTAAACTTGCGTGGAGTGTGGGAGGTCTGACGCGTGAGAGAGAGAGAGGGAGAGAGGAGAGATGGGTGGTAGTGGGGTGAGGTCGGTGAAATGGAAGCTCGGAAGGAAGCAACTCACCACCGAATCGCAGTTGGCCAAATCACCATCGGGAGTTTTTCGCTTTTGGGAAGGAGAAGCGGGACGAGCTGTGTCGTGAGAAGCGCAAAACGGTTTTGTAAACATCCCACCCCCAGTAGACAGGGCAATGAAGGACGAACCAGAGGCACTAGAACTAGAACTGGCGTCGTTCTTTGAATAGACGGCATCGCGCCAGAGGCTCACCCGACGTTGACGAGTGTGATACGTGTCATCGAGAGACGGGTCGCGATTATCAAAGGAAGGTGGCACAGGGGGAGCGCTGTCGTCCGCGGAGGAGCAATATGATTCGCCGGGGGAGAGGGATGAGGAGGACGAGTCATAGGGGGAGCCGTCTGAGTGTTCATCGTCGGAATAGGACGAGGAGGAGAGTCTCTCGTGGTCGTACTTGTTTGGTTGGGGAGGCGGAGGGGAGCACTCTACGAGCTGGATGATCTGGAGGGAGCAGGGCTGGCGGACATAAAGAGGCTGGGACATGTAGTCCTTTGTGTTTGGGTAGAAATCGTCGTTGAACATAGCGGGGAGAGGCGGCAGAGGGGTCGGAGGGGGATGGGGATCGCATCTAAAGTACTCGAGGGGAGGCCAAGAAAGTGCAACCCAGATTTGTTGGGCAAGATCGGCTCAGATCCCATCTCATCCTTTCCTTTTCTGGCTTGCTTCCAATTTGGCGTGGGTCAGCGGACATTTCGCGGCGCGACCCAAGCTCTGCCCACGTCTTCTCACGCCTCAGCTTGTCCCAATTTTATCTCAGAAGCAGTCGACCAAACATGATCTCCACCCGCCAAACAATTTCTTGCTTTCCCACGCTGTAAGCCCTAGCCGTCTATCACGGCCGCATCGGTCCAAGCCACGCCTCCGCCGCCTCAAACTGGTCAATAAGCTCTGGCAACACTGCTTGCTCCGAATGAAGCTGCCGCATGGCTGTAAGCGCCTGCAATTCCCGGTCAGCGTCCGACCTGCACACCCAACCCACCATCCGGTCACTCACCACGTCCCAGAACCGAAACCCGCGTTCGACTTCCATACGAGGTGACTTAACCCCCGGGAATGTCTCCTCGCAGATCTCCAGCGCCATCGCCTTCGCCTCGCGTACTCCCTCTGCATTCGGATCACGCACACGTTGCTGATTGTTCAGATGCGTCAACGCATCCAAATACACCTTGGCCAGCACACCAAACCCTGTGTTCACTTCACTCTGGAACGGCAGTGAGAGTGCAATGTCCAACAGGTCATCTCGTTCTCGCCTTGCATCTGACCGGAGCAGCATGTTGAGCGTCGTCACCTCCACAAGCGTCCGAAGCGCCCGAGAAAGCGATCGGACAAACGAGTTGAACACCAACAGTTCCCGTGATAGCGGCGCAGACCATGGCACGGCCTATATCATTTCAACCGTTCATCCTTTTGCAATCGGTCATCGCACGGTTCCACATTGAACACATACCTTGAAGTTTAGCGGAACTATGCTCAGCGTGCGCATGACCAATAACATGCTTGACTTCTCGTCCTCTGTCAAACACACGCCTCCCCATCAGCCGCCAAGCCTCGCTTGAACGTGGGAACACCCACGCCCTTCGATACTCGGAGAAACGTACCTGTACCAAAGCTCGGTCCTCCACTGAATGCTCTCCCTGACCATAGATGTCCATGCATAACCCCGGCTCTAACCAACTCGAGAAACAGGTAGAGCGGATCCTGGAACTTGTCATTCAGCCGTGCTGGCCGGATCGCCGAATGCATCGCCCGTGCCATTGGCGAATGATCATGGGCCTTCAACAAGAAACTGTTGCAAGGCGACAGCAGTGACAAGGTACCGGGGTACGAACCCAGACGAGTGACATGTGGAAAAGATAAAAGGTTTCGAGGTCAGTGCCGCGCATCAAATGTGCTATGGACGCCACAAGCGCCAGCGGTATCCCAAAACCCAGGAATGGCGCAAAATCGTGAAAATACGTACCCTCGGAGCTCAAGGAAACGCCAGATTACGTTTGCGACAATCTCATCCTTTTTATCCAGTGGTGGTAGATTCGTGCTTCCAGGCCTAACTCTTGTGCGTCCAGCCTGCTTGTCCGTAGCGGTCGCCCCCAAGCAAAGCGCAAAATCGATCGTCGAGGACTGTGAGGGTTGTTACGTATCAGTGGGAATTTCGACTCCAATAATGGTTTTCCACTGACATTCTGCCCACGAAGCTCCTCTTCAACAATCGCATATGGAACATGCCAACCAGAAACGCGTTGCGCAAGCTGTACGGTCGGCTGCGATGTGTGTAACACGAATTTATTCGAGGGAGGCGTCGAGTGTTCGAACCAAAATGCGCCAGAGACCTTCCGATTAGTCCAAAAGCTGTGCGCGACGCTGCTAATCAGGGCGAGAGTGGTCGCACGAGGACCCGTTTGTCCTTCTGTGATTACTTCCTTGACGAATTGCCTGTATTCGCTCGTCTCTCCATTATCCAGAGGCGGATGTTCGATTATCTGCCCGCTAGCGAGCCATACCAGTGGCTGCGGGCCCATGAGTCCGCGCGACAAGTAGAAATAGATTTCATCTGGTAGTCGGTTAGTAAAGATATCGTGCAAATCTGTAGGAATGTCGGCGGCAGTGGGATGATGTGAATGGTGATTGCCACTGTGTTGCTGGTTTGGAGAAGGAAGGGCGAGTGGAAGGGGTTGGACAGTACCCTCGATGGACAAGATGAGTGAGTATTTGACCATGGATCGCGTCCGTGCGTATGTATCTGGATACTGTATCGATTTCACTGCGGGATGATCAACATACATTGATACGGCAGCGTGCCCTGACTTGTAGAATTTGACCATGTCCACCGTTGCCTTCAAAGCCTGATCATGAATAGTGGGCGGGAATGGCAGCACGTAGTCGAATCCAAGCAGGATACCAATATCAAGGAACTGGTCCTCGGAAACCCCAAGGTCGCTAAGGATGACCTTCTTGGATGTGAAGGTGAATGTTGGGTCCGTGCCCGTGAGATTAACAGAAGTAATGAGCTTGTCCACACCGGGATATAAAAGGGTATCGGTGGGTCCGTAGATAGCATGGGTGTAAGCTTTCTGATGTCGTTGAAGGTATATGAGCTTATCGCGCATCAAAGCCAGTCGTAATCAGCAAATCCATTAACGAAATACAAAGACAGATAGCGCACCTGTGCCCATGCGACATACGGCGCGACAAGAAATTCAACATTTCGGTTGCGGAAAATGCGCAAGACTGGGCGCCAAAGGTCCCAGTGCGTCAGGCCGCTCCGTCCTTCGAACAGTTTCGTGGCTGCTTCCTCCTGACCAGACTCGTATCTGCTCCACGCAAGGTTACGGTCTCTACATGCATCTTGCTGTTCAACATCGCGCTGCATGTGTCGAAAGCGTTTATTTGGGGTAAGGCCAGGGAACACAAAGACGGGCTTGATGCGCAATTTTTCGAGGGTTCGTAGGTCGCCCTCGATGCGTGTGGTCATGCCAAGAGGAAGTCCACCGGTAGCTGCGAGAAGGGGTTCGCGCGATGGCGAATTGTCGTAGATGGTCTGGAGGTAATAGGCGGCATCAATGCCGAGACGGGAATCAGAGAGGACGTTGAGAGGGAGCGTTTGGAGGTGCTTTCTCTCTTGAAGGTAAGCTGGTAGAATAGAGAATATGGTTACGCGCGCTCGGGCTGGTTCAATGAGGAATGGGACACACTCTCGAGGTGTTTGATGGGCATCGTCGCAAGTACTGTTGTGGGCTCTTCACTTGGATATCGGTGGCGGCAGGCGGGACTGGCTTGTGCACACACACACGCCCAGTTCCAAAACTCGCTTATGTAAACATATTCACCGCCTTAATTGGTCGGTCCTCGATGTCTCGGTCGGACGGTGGTTGTGTCTCAGGTGGGTGTGTACTTTAGGACAAAGTGTGAATTCATTTGTCACCACCACGTAGGCGAGTTCGTACGCGTTGTTTGTTTGCCGTTGACGTCTTTAACTTTGCGAGGACTCACAAGTGTTCACGGCTCATCGATGTACAGTTTGCATGTATTCTGTAAGCTGCTTTCACACTTGATCGGTATTGATTAAACCCCACAGCCGAGATTCACATGTACTTTGTGCACTCTTTGGTGTTTTCGGACAATAGACGGGAACCGGTACACGCTGCTGCTGCGTCCTGAAATGAACGACCGCCTTATTTGGTTTCTTTATCAAGTCCCATCTCGCTTAGGACAAGGTTCATTGTATCTGCACCTTCCCACGCCCGATCAAACAAGTCAAGGTTGTTGTCCTCGGCAAGGACGGCTGAAGACCCTATCCATCCACGTAGAAGTCTGATGAGGAACTCGCATTTGAACAAGTGCAGTATAATGATCATGAGAGACGTTGTTTTACGCGCCATCGATAAATTGTTTTATCAATCACCGGTTGCTCGAGTTAAGGCGGTGTTCCAGTAGTGAACGCCTCTTTCCCATCGTTTCAAGAATCAAGAACCCGCCGCCCGTCTGACATGAATGTATCAGCGCCACTCTTCGGTTCTTGGTTCTCTTTTCTCACTGTGCGCTCCTCTTATGCATCTCATGGGCCCACGCTTGTCATCAGGACATTTAGAGAAGGAAGGCAGGTCGTCACGGTTCGTGACGTTTCATTTCCCAATTCGATGCAGCTTCGTCCATATCTGTCACCGCCGAGTGAGCCATCACCGCATGACCGATGAACGCATAAGGATACAATAAAAAGGATGCTCGCACGGTACTTCCTCCGTAGCAGCACGGAAGCTGCTCGATTGAAGGTGGCGAAACACCTCGACTTCAGAATCACGTCGATTATGTCAATTGAATGTTCTAGATCTAGTCAACCGTTTCTTGGGAAAGACAAAGAAGCCAGTTACCATGAAGAAACATCCATTTACTTTACCTCATGAGTTAGTAGTAACTGACATGTAGTCAACCACCGCCCACACTAAACGAGATCATCCTCGCCTGATTCAGCGTGGGATACATAATCTTACGAACAAGACGTGGGACTCGACCTGTCATGACATGTGCAACGACTGCACCGCACTTCATGCTCTGCCTAGTTCGGGGGCAGACGATCCTTGCTTTCTATGGTTGGACGACGCCTTGTCAATGTCATTAATCAGCATCGCATACTGCAAACATGTGGCTTTTTTGCCACTCCCGGAAGGTACGATGCCCTGTTTGGGCAACCCATGGTTTCCAACTGAAGTATCATGCGTTGCGTGTGCGACCACCAGAACCTTCTTTCTGATCGAATTTGAATACCGCTTGAGACTGGCATCTTCGGTGCGGTCATCAGACGATGAGACATTATGAATAACTAGATGGAGTTAACCGGAAAGTGATGCACGAAGAGCGGACAGAAAAATATTCTCAGGTAAAAAGGTGGGGACCTCCAGAAATGGTGGAGACTGGCGGTCATTGGACACCGCATGAGAGTATGCGAGTGGTCGGTCGTTGAGAAGCTCGGTCCGAGTTGCGAAACGCGCAAGGCGGATAGGAGGTGTAAATCGTGGAAAAAGCGCCGTTTACAATTAATGTTATCACAGAAAGATGATAATGACGACATCAGGATAACAATCTCCGGGTACCTTCGCCTATGCCCTCAAGCTGCAGTGGGAATAGCCAAGGGGGGAACCTTGAACTTGACGGCCAAGTCATCAAACTCGGTTGCTTTGGCGTTCACCGTTGTTACTAATGGATGCTCGGGATATGTTGATGCAAGTCGGCTGACAAAAGTAAGAGGCCGTGAGTATCGGGATCGCGAGATAAAATATTCCTGCTGCACGTACCTCCAAAGCTCATCCGCATCACCTTTTCTGGGACCTAAACCCGCCGCCACGACACTCGCTGCGAGTGTCTCCGCGTCAGCATGACCACGTTGTTGTGAGACTGCTTCTTCAAGGTCAGACTTTGCTTCTTGCACCTCACCGCGGAGCAGGCGGGTAACCCCGCGTGCGGTGAGAAGGTGGGGAGAAAATTGAGACGGGTTAGCGAGTTGCTCGGTGTAGAATGATTGCGAGTCGGAATAACCATCCTTTCCAGTGACCAATCCAATGTTCGATTCGATCAACTGAAGCAGTAGGTCATCCTCAGCCCAAAGCTTCGCGCGTTCAAATTCCTTCCGCGCCAAATCAGGACGATGGATAGAGAGGTAAATTTGCACCGCGATAGCGACACTAAGGAATCCAGGCCATGAAAGAGGGGGAAAAAATAAATTTGGGAGCACGGTCGTCAGCCATCCGTGAGGAAGACTCACACACACACGTTGATGAACACTTACGCCTCAAGATTGTCGGTAGTCGATTCTGCGCCAAGGGTTTCCAGAGCCTCTTCTATTTCACCCGCACGGAAAAAGGCCGTTCCAGAAACTACGCGCACCCACCCCTTCTCACGTTCAGTCGCTTCCACGTCATCGCCCTCAATTTCGACGCACAGATCGCGGAGCTCTTCAAGAGAGGCCTCGCCTGCTGACGCGGAAACGTAATTGGCAAAGATAGACACTGCCTTGAGGGCGAGATTTTCAGTGTCCGTGGGGATGAGAGATTTGACGGCTTCAGCATCGCCCCGGGCAAGGTGTGCGCGGGCTCTGTAGAAGAGGATTGGGATGTAGTCTTCAGACGATTCTTCTGGGAGTTTCTGATCCGCTGGGGGATTGTATGCGCCTTGCGACAGGATAATGATAAGGAAACCAGATGTCGCAGTTACCAGAGTGGAACATACCTAGGAAAAAGCGTTGCCTAACACCGTACAAGTCTATGGACTCCATGGGTGTATGAGCATTCAATGCAGAAACTGATGCACGTGATGGTCGCGAATGACTCGCGCCGACTGCAAGATGACTTCCTCTCAATTATTCTCCCTTCTTTTAATCTCAGTTGACAGACACGGGAAATAACTCCTGACGTCCAGATATCGACAAGGGTGTGCCAATGCAGGCATCTATTGACTCCTCCGGTCTGAAGTGTATGCTGCTACACACACCTTTTTGTTCGTTTTGCCAATCTCCCATGGGAAACTCTCCTCAGCATTCACCCGCTCTCTCGTTTGTATGTCAAAATACAGCGAGGAACTTTTCATCAATGCCCTGCCTAATTCCGTCTCGTTCTCCGCAACAAATACGTCTCTGTCTGCCTATTGCCGCTTCACATATGATAGGAGCTTCTTTACCAAGTTCAATGTCGGAGACAGGAATCTGAGAGATGGAATCCCTGACCTTGATGATACGGAACATTCGCAGACCATAACTGGTCAGTTGTGCGTGCAGGTACTTTCCCTGCGGAGGAAAATGTGCTTCCTTACTTGACAATTAATGGTCTGTTGCAGCCCCTACTCGCGATTCTCAAACACAAAACCCTCGAGAAAACTCTGGAAAGGTTTGATCTCATAGTAGTCGACGGCGTATTCAGCCATGAGGACGAGGATCTCGACAGTTTGGAAGGAAAGTTGATCGTTCGCTTGTACTGTAAACATGGTGAAGTCACTGTTTTGGCATGTCGCGTTCTCACTGAAACGAACATGCAATCGTCGTTGTCAGGGATCGTAAAGACTCATAGGTTGACGTTACAAACGCCGTCATCCCAATTGCATCTCCATGTACCTGAGGCCTTCAATGAATCACACGTTGCGATAGGCCCCAAAGCCATGAGGGATATGATTGACCACTTTCCGTCTACGAGGGGCAAGGCTGATCCGCAACTAATATGGGTATTCGATGGTACTGAAGTCCAGGTCAGGAGTTCAGAGAACTCACTAGATGGCAAAGGTACGCCAAATAGTGTGTCAGCTAGCACATATCTAAAAAAAAAGTACAGGGGTGGGCCAGCTGGCCACCGAGTTGACCATCAGCGCGGACGAGTTTGAGAACTATGACATATTTGCGACACCAACTTCTCTTGCATTTCACTTGCGTGAATTCAACGTGAGTTCTCCAGTCTCAAAACCCTCTCAAATTGGTGCAGAGCTTACTTGTCGCATGAACTTGTATACGACGTGGTTTTGATCAGGCAACGATTGCATATGCCGAGTCGATGGAGGCCGTACTCAACGTACGCTTCACTGATCCAGCCGCGGCTCTGCATGTAAACGTACAGAGCGACAGCATCGAAAGCCTGTTTGCCATGTCGACCAGCCGTGTTCCTGGCGCACCTGAACCCCCAGTAGCTTCTGCACCAAGGCAGAGCCGCTCCGCGGAGCCGTCTGGGTCAACGCGGGGACGCAGAACAAAACAGCGCCCATTCGAGGAAACCACTATGCGGCGTCGTATACCAGCAAAGGTTGTCGAGCGCGTATCACCACCACCCGTCTTGGCGCGGGGCGCCTCGGGAGCACAATCGTCCGCACCTTCACGCACACCGACTAGGCATCTATCTTCTCACCCAGTACGCCAAGCAAGGGAAGAACCCCTCTTTCTTCCTGATTCTCAGATGTCCGCCGCGGATAAAGAGGCACTCCACGCGTCTGGACTTGGAGATATGGACGCCGATGAATTCAATGCGATGTTGGAGGATGATGGTGAGGAAGTTGGGATCAATTTGCACACTCCGGACGCTCCGGACGCATCCGTGCCGCCTCCCATGCCGCCGTCGCTAACCCTCGATTTGGACTTGAACGAAGAACAAGGACACGGCCAAGACGTCAACCGTTTCGAAGACGATATCGAGTCGGAGATGGATCCCACGCAGTCTGATGAGAGCGGCAAGGTATGCCCCCTTACCCCTTCTGTACTTGCATCAAAATATTTTTTACTGATCGTCCATGTGTTCACCGGGGTGCATGGCAGGCGTTCCGACCGCTGTTCGATGACTGACGCCCATCCGTGTACTTTGCTGCGCCACAGCTTGTTCCCAAATGCAGAAACGTCCGGTATCCAGCCTCTCCCCCTTTCGGATAAAACTTAACATTACTCTTATCGTGGCTCGGGTTACAGTATACTGTAATGACTGTAGACAGCTTGTACGTACTTTTCGCGTGCTCGATCTGTCCACCTCCATGGGGTTTTCCCACAATTTGTCACCGGTCTATACACCTGTGCATTCGAGAATGACGATGCAGCACGATACGAGGAAGGAGGGTTACGATAATATCCAATGTCCATGGATGCGATGCGAACTCAGAAGGAAAAAAAAGGGGGGGGGGTCTGGGTTTCGGCCATGGCCAGGTAGATCGCAGTAGATGAGGGTGATGATCTTTGAGAGACAGCTTTTTGTAGACGACACGACACGACAGGCCTAGTCCCGGCCCTTCTTCTCTTCCTCCTACATCTTCTTCTTTATCTATTCTCCTAAGTGGAAAGCAGATCTCTTGGCTCGAACGCACCCCCATTCTCTAGGCCATGCATGGACATTGCCTTTTTTGAAGTATTCTGACTGCCGATAGAAGACTCTTCCTGCGCTTGCGAACGGTGGATCTCCTAACTCCACACTCACCTCAGTTCGTGATAGTTTTCCCATCGGTCCCTATAGGCAATAGACGTGTTTGGAACATGAAATATGGGGAGATTAGTCCGTGACGGCTTGTGATGACCCTGCAGGTAATCGTACCAACCATTTAAAGAGAATCCACGATTGTCGGGGGTTGTGGACCGTAGCTCATCTTTCTCGCCTTTTAAGACGTCATTGGTAGTTACACTGATCTAATTGTATTATGCTGTAATACATTCCTGGCGCTGTCCCTGTTGCCGCAGTTACTGCACAGTACAGTACAGTACAGTACTGCGGACGCCCAACTCTAATCTCGGAGAGAACTAGTTTTGTCATCGTCATCAAGTAAAATAATAAAGAAGCGCCGATGGTCACGGTCCAAGAGGGTTTATGGTGGATCAACGGGACATTCCTACAGTACAGGCAAGGTGAAACCTTGTGTTGCGCTGACGACTTGTTCGACAGGCGTGCGACGTATCAAGTCAAACCATCCGTAGTAGAACTAATGCTTGCCATGGAAGAACCGACGGAAGTGGGAATACTGTATTGGTCTTCGAGGATGAGATCAACCACGCGCGGAATTAACACAGCGCTCTCGACCGACCGCTGAATGAACGTCGATGTTCCATTTTTCGCCAATGTCACTGTAGGGAACAAACGACTGGCGCAGGTGGCGCGGGGTAGTACAATAATCGAAAATCGTGGGAGTATTGTCGTCTGGGAAGCACGGGCAAGATTACAAGCATTATTGTCGGCCGCCGATGCATTGCACGCGGGGCTACAAAAATCTCCTCCAGTCTCGCGAGATGTAAACGAAGCGTATGGAGGCAGCGCGAGAGGGTCCGTATTAGTATACGTTACTATACAGTATGTTACATACCTCTCCTTCTGATGGACACTCGGTTCGTAAGGAAGGAATATGGTTGGGGCGTAGATCGTCGAGTACGCAAAGCCCGGCTGTTTAAATGGCAGTCTGTGCAGCCTCCGCTAGCACTCGCTACCCCGACTGCGCGTGAGCTTGAGGAAGGCAAAGTGCCAATGCCGGCTGTTGACCCCAAAATATCGTCCCAAGCCCGATCTACTTGCTTTACGTGCCAGAAGCTTGCCATAGTAGAGGAGATGGCCAATGGTGTTGGTCAAAGCACGAGCTGGGTATCTGACCAACTATTTCCGCGTCGGGGATTTGACTGGCATGATTGGTGGGTGGGAATTGAAATACCTGACATTCCCCTCACTTGGAACAATGGTCTTCTTACTGGGACTTGCACTGGCGAAGAGTGTACCGACTTTGGCTGGCTCTGGGCCAGTGTTCGAGTGATCTCTGACGCATAGAGAGCCTATGGGGTCATGACAGAGGATCACATATCATTGGTTCGGATCTGCTGATGCTGCTGTCCAAGTGTCTGGACTGGGCACAGATCGAGAACGGGCACTATGAGGTTATCTCGGAACAGCCTTGTGAAGAATGAAGGCCGAGAGGCCCGCCAGTAGAGGATTTGCAGTGCCCAAAGGCGGTTTATCTCGTAAAAGTCTCGGCGGATGCGGCGAACAAGCACGAAAGGCCGTTTCAGGGTATCTCGGAGCTGGCATCACATCAGCTTAACCTGGGATTCGTGCTGCTCTGGAGATCATCTGAGATGATGCGAGGCGACGATCCACAACCCAACTTTTGGGTGCCTCTGTACAGCTACTCGGCCGAGTCGGGCACCTTTAGAATCTAGAGGAGGAGTGGCTGTCCAAGGCCGAACAGGCAGACGAGTACACAGACTTTTTTTAGGTAGCTCCATATGCTACATCATCACATTGCTAAAAATGGGCGCAGGAATACGGCATGTATGCGTGAGAGGCGTGTATCAAGGCCCAGTGAGCATGGGAGAGGGTCAGGCGCGTGGGAGCATGGAGACTCACTGGGCAAGTGTGTCGCGCCTGTGCATCATGGCGACGGTGCAGAGAACATGCGAAAGCGACACGGGATGGCACGGAGAGACAGTTCGGGGAAATCAAAGGGCCGCGTGTTTTGCCGCGGGGTATGGGGCGTGGGTGAGCCTGCACGCGTACGTCACACTGCGTTCACGGTGAAGGGAAATCGAGATTGGTTGATGGAATTTTTTATGGCGAACGCATTAGGGTGGTCAGGCGGAGGGAAATGGCGAGGAGAGAGCAGATGAAAAGTGGGAGACGTGTTATTGTCAATTCCACACACTGAATCGACACGCCCGTCCATTTTTGTCGCTTGTTGCGAACGTTTGGTTGTCAAGCGAAGCAGGAAAGAAAGCCGCTCTCTCTTGACCCAAACCCCCAGGGCCCCAGCGCTGGTCTCAGCCAGAATTAACATCACAAATTTGCAAACAAAAATGAATTTACCTTCATCACGTACGGTCACCAACCACAAGTCCTACGATTCTTCCTCTCCATCGGCCCCATCGAGTCGTCGCGCCTCAAAAATTACAGTCGAATATCACAAACCCTCCAGGCAATCCATCCAGGAGTACCAAGAACTCCTCTCAAACGTCAACGTCCACGCCGCTGCCGCTGCTAACTACAAGGATCCCTTCGTTCCTACGAGACAAGCCCCCCCTCCACCCAGCTCGCACAAGTCCTCCAGGAGCCGAGACCGTGACTCTTCGTTTTCTCAACGCAAATCACGCAACTCTCTCCACAAACCACCCCCCCGCTCTCGAGGGCACTCTGTGTCCACTGCACCTACCACTATCCACGAGGCCGAATCCGATCCCTTTTCCACCGCGCCTTCCACGCCGCTGCAGGAATTCAGCTCCTTCGCTCTTCCTTCCAGTAAAGACATGGCCACATCCTCTGTGCCTCCTACCCCACCTCGCCCTTCCCGGGCAAACACAGTGAATCTTAACGACCTCTATGTCGATCCTAATCAAACTCCGGTTCATGGTTCAGCTCCAGCTCTCTTAGATGGCCTTCCTGCGGAACCTTACGGTGACTCCCAGTCCTTTGTCACCGCTGCGTCCTCTACTGCGTTTGCGCCCTCAGTGGCGGTCACATCGTTTCCTCCTCCCCCTCCCGATCGCATGGGAACCGTATCACGCTCCCGTAGTGGCACCGTCACTGCCAAGGGCAAGAAGGGTATGCTCGGCTTCATGACCGACTTTCTCAACTCGAACAAACGGCCGGAGATCAGCACACCCTACGACCCAGTTCACCTCACGCATGTTGGCTTCAACTCATCTACTGGTGAATTTACTGGTTTGCCCAAGGAGTGGCAACAACTTCTACAGGACAGCGGTATTTCCAAGTCCGATCAAGAGAAGAATCCGCTTGCTGTCATGGAGATCGTCAAGTTCTACCAAGAAGGTGGTGGCGATGTTTGGGAAAAGATGGGCCACGCCCCCGCTCCAGGAAGCTCTCAATCACCACCTATTCCAGGCACGTTCCAACTCGCCTTTCCTGGGCTGTCCAAGTCTGTGGATGATAGTGTTGTCCCCACGGTGAGCGTGCCTATCATTCCTCATAGTCGCCGTCTGACAGTTCAAAGCGGCCGGCATTATCGCCCCCGAAAAAAGTTCACTCCGCCGGCGGTTCGCATGGTGCATCTACACCTCACCCACCAGGATCATATCGCCCTGCGCCATCTCCACCGCAGCCTGCGCAGCCTAATCTCGACAGGTCGAACTCTCAGAGATCAGTACCCAAGCCGCCACGCAATGACACACTCGTCCGCGCAAACACTACAAAGGACCGGCGCTCTCCGGGTCCACCGGCGTCTGTCAAGGCGTCCGCCCGAGAATCACCCAACTCGTCGACCGCGGATCTTGCACTTAAGTCACAAGCTACTGCAGCCGCGAACGGTCCGGTAGCAGAACGTCGGGCTCCTCAACCTCCCGCAGCTCCACAGCAGCCTAGTCCTGCTGTAGCAAGCTTGGCGAAAACCGCGGGGGGTGCGACTCCAAGGCGACGTGAGAAGAAGAAAGAAGACAAAGCAAATGACGCAGATATAATCAAGCGACTGCAACAGATCTGCACAGATGCAGATCCCACGCGATTATATCGCAATCTCGTAAAGATTGGCCAGGGGTGAGCGTTTTTACTCTTGTAGTTTGAAGGTTGTCTTGCTCATTTATTCCCGATGCCTTCTTCGTGGGGCTTATGTAGTGCCTCGGGTGGCGTGTTTACTGCCTACCAAGTTGGGACAAATCTTTCTGTTGCGATCAAACAGATGGACCTGGATAAGCAGCCAAAAAAGGATCTTATCATCAACGAGATCCTCGTAATGCGAGCTTCGCGTCATGCAAATATCGTCAACTATATCGACTCGTTCCTTTACAAGAATGAACTCTGGGTGGTGATGGAGTATATGGAGGGTGGCTCGCTCACGGACGTTGTTACGGCGAACTTGATGACAGAAGGGCAAATTGCGGCAGTGAGTAGGGAGACATCGCAGGGTTTGCAACATTTGCATAGGCACGGCGTCATCCATCGCGACATCAAAAGCGACAATGTGTTGTTAAGTCTCACTGGTGACATCAAACTCAGTACGTATCTCGATTTTCTCACCTAACCTAATATGTTCTCTGACCGTTGCGGCGTCCTTAACATTAGCTGACTTTGGCTTCTGTGCTCAAATTTCGGATCCTGCGCACGCAAAGCGAACCACTATGGTCGGTACTCCATACTGGATGGCTCCTGAGGTTGTCACACGCAAGGAATATGGCCCGAAAGTGGATATATGGTCTCTTGGTATTATGGCTATAGGTATGTTGTCTCGATTCTTGGCTATCCTCCTTATTTGGTTACTGACAAAATTTCCTGTGATACAGAGATGATCGAGGGTGAACCGCCCTACCTTAATCAAAATCCACTAAAGGCTCTCTATCTGATCGCCACGAACGGCACGCCAACCATTGCCAACCCCGAGAACTTATCATCGACGTTCCGGGACTACCTTGCGAAGACGCTTGAGGTCGATGCAGAGAAGCGGCCGGATGCGACACAGCTTTTGCAGCATCCATTTTTTGCAATATCCGAGCCGTTGCGCACGCTCGCGCCGCTGATCAAGGCTGCGCGCGAGATTGCACGGAACAAATGATCGATTTCGCTGCGTAGCGATCCTTTCTAACCTCCCTTTCAAGTCCCAATTGTCACTCATCCCTACTTGCATTTATCCAACCATTCTTTTGTTTTCCTCACGCATCTATTTTCGTTCCACTCGTCCCTTCTTCGACATGCAATTGGCCTCCGCCTCTCCAGCCGCCATATCCCATCACGCATACCCTGATGCTGAATACATACATGCTGTGTGCACGCGCAGGCCACTAACTAGATACCATAGAGAAAAAGACAAACAAACAAAATCGAACATCCATTATCGACGTCACGTTGGAGTACGTGTGATATATTTGTTTTATGCCCCTATGTTCTCTCTCTTCATTCATTCGATCGCTTCGGTGACGGACAGATGGACGGCGTAGCTGAGCTGAGCAGGACTGAGAGCGCCTTTTTTTGATTCTTTGACTCGAGATGCAATCTATACGGTACGATTGTAATGAATGTGTTTGTAAACATGAAGTTTTGTTTCTAACGATGCGTGCCTTGGAAAGTGTTGTATTGCTGTGTAGTTTGAATCCTGTACATTAATCCTGTGCACTACAACTACAGCATTCGCCTCAAGGCACACGAATCTCTGTTCATTTCTACCAACGATGTTCTCTCTCTCAGCGGAAAAAACTTACGACTCCTACACATCATCGGCTTCATCAAGTCGTATGTCAAGAAATGGAGCACTACATCATAAATCTTCCAAGGAGACCATTCAATCGAATACAAGGTCTATCTCAAACTCCAGTGTGCACAATACCGGCGACGCTTCCCGTAAAACCCTATTCGAATTTTTAGGATAATGTCCAGGTGGAATCTCTGATCACAGATCTTCCTAGGATCCTACTACCTCGAAAAACCGGACTTTAGCTTCAGAAATCAGGCCCAATCCGACTGTAGTTCCACAGCAACTTCCACACCGAAGCAGGGACCTCGTTCGCTGGGCTCTCTCTCTCGCGGCAATGAGAACGGATCCTTTCTTTCTCCACGTTCTTCTATATATAGTCTGGCCACAGATTCTAGTTCAAACTCAAGTCCCATCTACAGTGCCCCTTCCTCCCCTCCCTTAGATGGCCCTTTCGCGAAACCGTATGGTGATTCCCAGTCATTAGCTAGAGCAGCTACAACGGAAGTCACCACTGCCGAAATGCCTCCCGCCGGAGCTACCGCTTCTCTTCCACCCCGAACAGATCTCGCTCGACTCATCGAGGATGACCTTCCTAATGATCTTCTCCTCAAACCTTCTGCACCCCCATTTCCCGAACCCGGTGAAGCTCGCGCACGTGAGGGTCGTGTACTGGAGTCCAAAGTCGCACGAGTGGCTTCAAAGGAATGTTCTGTGGAGGATGTCACTGCCCTCCTGAAAGAGGTTGACCACTGGCTGACGGAAGTCACCGCAGCCGACCAAGTCCGTGTGCCGTCCTCGTCTTCAAACCCGTCGCTGACTCTTTCCCATCCACAGTCCACAGCGCTCTTCTTGAGTTCCATGTTTCTCAAGACTATCCTTGCCAATCGTGTTGCGTCCTCCGATGCATTAGCCTCTTTAACGTCAAAAGTGGATGAGGTTGAACTCGAGAAGGGTAGACTTGAGGCCGAAGTTCACAAGCAGAAAGCTGATTACAGCCAGAAAGTCCGAGAATGTCAGGATCTCCGCACAGAGCTCAGTCGTTTGACCAGCCCAGCCGTGTCAATGGCATCTCCAGCGGAATCTGCTTACGCGAGCTCGTCGCGGCCATCCGCATCCCCTCCTAACTCTAGTGTAACACCACGCACTCCGCTGCCTCGCCCTGGGCCGTCCCCATACTACAATGGGAGACACGAAAAGGAAAAGGAGAAGTTGGGAGAACTCACACAGAACAATTCTTCTGGTAGTACCGGACATGAGAGGCTGGTCCCTGAGTCGGATGACGAAGCGGAGCGCACACGATCCAACCGTCGGCAGTTCCTCGATGCGATCTTGTCAGATGCTCTGGCTCCGACACCACCGCCACCACCATCTCCGTCTGAGATTCACGCCCAACGCCTTGCGCAGATCCACGCCCAACGCCTTGTGCACTCTCGTTCATCCACGCTGTCGCTGAATGGTGCGATGCATGCGCAGAACGGGGTTGCGTACTCTTGGCGGCGTTCTGTGACCGCTCGGCGCCCTTCGAAACTAGTGATGCCCCAGTGACATCTGTCATACGCGTAAAAACCTATGAGCTTCTCGTTCTCATCGATTCGTTCATGACTACGTCACACACTCCTAAGTGCCCCTGTTTGCCGCTCTCGCGCCTGCCTCTAGGGCTCACTCATTTCTTCGGTCGCTCGGCTTCTAGTTACGCACTCAAATTAATATTGCGCCCTATCCGTCTCTTCGCCTCCTTTCACTTCCCAATCACCGGTGACCAATGGCACTTACTGCTGTCTCAGCCCTTCCGCTGCTTCCATTAGCGCCGACCACATTAGCTTTTTGTTGTATATCCTGGTCTGATTTGGTGCAACTATTGTTCTTATTACAGTGTTTTCGCACCCCCCTTTCTCCTGATGCTTACCCTTCCTTCTTCATCTTGTAGTTATAATCTGCATTGAACTAGCCAACATCTTACGGATCCAAGACGTCTTGGCATACGTCTTGTCCACGGATACGGTTGGGGTTCGCAGGACTCCTAACTTGTTCAAGGTTCGCCGGCATTGGTACATCTTGTCCCTGGACGGGTCTTAAGTATAGTATGCTACGAAGTGCGTACGGCTACCTGATGATGAGAAACCGGGAGTGTGATACTCCAGGAAGGTAGGATCACCATCTTGTCATTTCCCTTCTTCCCCACTTCCCCTCCTCGCATTCCTATGATCTTCTTTCCAAAACCTCTTGAAAGAGTACATGTACCCAAGTTTTCTTCTGCTCCTGTCTAAAACGTGGTGAGTCGGACCACGCAGCAGACTTCTATTTCTTTTATACACGTAACCACGTCGTGTTCACATTATTAGGTAGGCATGAGGTTGCATGTGGTAGCAAGCGTCAAGATAGAAAATTGACGTGATCGTAGCATTTGGGAGTTGTTGGTGTGGTGTGGTGAGTTTGGGACTAAGAGCGAGAGCGACGGATGGAGGGTCGAACTGGGCCGTGACTCGAGCTGGAACAAATCCCATGAGGAGAGGGAACTATGGCTCGAGCTGCCAGTGCTTGCTGAGAACGTCCCTCGGAACGTCCAGCACCTACCTGAGTGTATGTTGTCAACATTCCGGGGCTACCTTGCGTCTTGCGAAGACACGTTACCGGTCGATGTTGAAAAACTAATGGTCGGATGCCAGTGCGACACAACTTCTGCAACATTCATTTTTTATTTGCGAAAGCTGGGCCGTTACGAATGTTCGCGCCATTTATCAAGGCCGCGTGCAAAGCCCACCGGAGCAGATGAACAATTTGCAGCGTGTCGTGCCTCTGCTGCGCAGTTCTACCCACTTGGACCATTTACGTCTCATTCATTCTATTGGCCTTCCTGATCACCCCTGGCCAACTTCTCTCGAGCTTTATCGACTACTCGACCCGTCACCAGTCGCATTTACGCACTCCTGGTTAATGCCTCTCCCATCCCTCATCTCCTGACATACATAAGACGGTGTACCCTCTCCACCATATCCCTTGGTCGGCATTGAGCGCATGCGCTGTATGCATGTGGTTATTAATGCTCAAATAATCAGCGGAACCGAAATCGGATGTTTCTCAAGGATTTCCATAGTGCCCATCTGATGTGGTGTGTCCCATTCTCGCGTTTCGTATACTCGGATAGTGAAGGGGTGTATGATATTATATTTGATTGCAAATGCATCATGCGTCGTTTTGATAACCGAGTCCGTACGTAATATTGAAATGCACAAAGATCCTGACAACAGGACGCGAGACAAAATACACATGAATGGTGTTTCGGAGGGTTTGCAACCACAGACTCCCTACTGATGTGGGCTCCAACCTGCGCGTACATGTCAGAAACATATCGTAAACGACTACATCCATACACAAGTCTCCCAACACTCACCTACGAACATGCACGCCAAATTTGTGGGATCCGTCGCTTCAGCGATAAGATCATTCACGGTATACTCGGTGCTGAGCGCTCGGTCGAGCTTACGCGCGACGGTGGTAAGTGCACGGTCTGCCGCTTCGTCCGCCGAACCGCTGCTCATGTCCAGTTCAGGTGCACCGCCGAGACCAGGCGTCCGCGATAAGGTTGGATCGGTCGTTGTCGATGAGGCCTGGGCGCGTTTGATCTTGAACTCACTCGCCGTCCTGTGATTTGTCTTCATGTCAGCACGCCGCAGAAGAGAGATGGGGTTGGTGGTGCAGAGCGTGACGGGACAAAGGAGGGATGAGGACGATAACTGACGCACCAGGAGTGCAGCGGGTCATATTTAAAGACCTCGAGAACGGTGAGAACAACCTCTGAGTCGTTGCGCAGTACGCGCAAAGTTTCCTCTGCGCACCGCTGGAAAACCCCTTGGGTGCCAGTCGTGCCCATCCCATCAACCATGTCAGCCGTCATGCGGAACGGCACACACTCCGGGATCGGGAGTAGCTTCCCCTGGTTCGATCATTTGTGTGAAATTACAGCTGTGGAAGGATGCGGGAAAAGCTACCTGCTCGAATGCGATGCCGAGATCAATGTGCACGACTTCGCCCGTGCTACTATCCAGGAGAATATTCGATGTGTGTCGGTCACCCAAACCAAGGATGTGTCCAACGATAGATGTCGTCGCAACGCTTCGTGTGTAATTGAGTCGCATGGCAAACCATGACATTGGCACTTTGTGTTTTTCAGTAAAAAAATGTCGCATCACCGGCTTGAAGCGCTTCCTTAGCGAGAGGAAGAGTGTAGCCAGTTTACTGGTAAGGGTGGGTGAAAGTTTATTCTCCTCTCGTATCTTCGACATCTTAACAAGGAATTCCTGGGGAGGTATGTCGCCTTTGTTATATCTGTAACGAGACATCGAACTCTAAATCGTATATAGCGCATGAATCACGTACTTAAGGTGTGCCCTTGTAAGCCAGTGACTAAGTGGTAAAGTGTTGCCGACAAATTCGAGTACCCCTGCCTGCGGTGCCAGCGGTATGACCTTGTAGCCCCGGATACTAAGATTGCGCCTCCTAGTTTCGCGATCGTGACATAGGACTAGATTAACTAGGTCAAAAACTTGTTCCATGACCGCGTCTTGTCGCAGGTCATCATTTCCCTCTCCTTTGAACTGTCATAGGGCTACTCAGCGCAACAGAAGGCGAACTGACTGGATACTCACAAGCTGTTTATACCTGGTGCCATCTGAGCCACGGCAATAGCATATTTTTGGGATATTCACCCCTCCCGCTATCTCAAAAGTTCTCTCGTAATGGCTGATCCATATGCAATTCTGATACTGGAGGGCAGGATCGATGGGCGTATTGACCGTTAGGACAGGAACGCGGACATCGGTCAACTTCAAAATAAGCGTGTCGACGGGGATGTCGTACGGTCCATTTCGACCCTTGTCGACGGAGCCCTTGATCGGGCGTTTCGCCCATTGAAGGTACGCGTCACAGACTTGCTCTACATCGATAACCTGCTGGTTCGATGAAGGATCGGCTCGTAAGCGATCAAAAATATCGGCGGCGGCAGCGGCTCTCTCTCCTTGAGATAAAGGAAGATCAAGACGGGCAGATGACCGTCTGGCCCCATGTGTGACCCCAGAGGATGGGCGAAGACAGTAGACTTGATATAAACTATGGAAAGGGTGCTCGCGACACATTCGAAGGATGAGATTCTGCAAGGTATCTTGACTACCTGAGACGGGATCATTCGCGGGCTTCGCCAAGCGGGCAGAGAGCTGATGGGCAAGGAAGAGAAACTTCCTAGAGGGAATACGATCAATTGAGAATCGGACCTTGTCTTGCAAGTCGATTTCGTTGAAGTTGGCAAACCAAAGTGAGGCCAGTCGGATGTGACCGTCGTTGTCAAAATCATCAGCAGCTTGGAGACTGCGCGAGTACATGTCTATGGCTTGTTGTAGAAACGTACTCAGGGATTCGCTATGTTTTTTGTAGCGCTGCGTGTCTTCTCGAAGTAACCTTTCTGCCTTATCTTGATCGTGTTTCAATTCTATGAACGCCCTTGAGCCAGACTGAGTCTTTAGCATTTGTTCCCTCCGATGTTGAATTTCCTTCTCTTTGCGCTCTGCATACAGCTTCCACTTAACAGCGTCTGGAGATCGCAAAATAGTGTGGTACTGTCGATCGGCAAATACTGCGCATTGATGATACACCGTCGCGATCGAAGTCTTTGGCCGATCAGCGGATGTGATGAGTTCGCTCATCAACGATGCAGCGGGTTGAAAATAGTGAGTCCAGATGTCCATGGGCTTTTCCAGGCAAGCCTCGGAAGACCACAAGCCCTGTTTTACGGCAATTAACCCACTGAAAGGGGTAGGCGACTCAGTACATTACCATTCGAGCTAGGAGCAAGGCTTTTTGGGCGCGATCCCTTGGCATTTCTGATTTTATATCCGGGAAGTGAAGACGAATGAGGTCTTTCAGGAACTGAACAGCAACCTTATGCTCCCTCTGGTCCCAAAGGACGTTTGCGAACTCCTGGGATACTGAAGCGGTCGGAGAACGTTCAAGCTTCTGGGCGCGTATCACAGAGTTGAGCGCGATCTGTAAATTGTGGGATTGCCGAGCAGCTTCTGATATACGCGTGAGACACTGCTTCTCGATGTCCATTAGACCGCAAATGAACGGGGTCAACGTAGTCCCAGTTTGTTGTCTCTGCTCCTTTTGTCTCGCAGAGCGGAGGAGAGAGATGCGGGTGGCCACAATGTTCTCCAGAGCAGAAAAGCTGGGTTACTACTTAAAGAGAATTATCTGCACAGGCAAAGATAAACGTACTCGAAATTTCCATCGATCTCAGCAAATCTTGACCACAAAGCGGGATCAAGCATGCCGCTTTTCAGACATTCTTGTAAGTCAACTCTCAGTGAATTCACCTGGCTCAAGCACATAACATTCCGTGCCACCTCTCGGATTCCGACGAGATCTTCATCGCCAAGAACTCGGAGTCGTTCCATCTCGTCCATCAGGGCCTTCCTGACGATCGTATCGATAGCCTGGGTGTCACGTTCTCTGGATACAGCCCTCAGAGCATTATATAGG
The DNA here is from genome assembly GCA_003316425.1 of Russula lepida. Lineage (NCBI taxonomy): Eukaryota > Fungi > Basidiomycota > Agaricomycetes > Russulales > Russulaceae > Russula > Russula lepida. The sequence continues at coordinate 35,916 of QFEZ01000496.1, read as the reverse complement.
GCGACCCCCGAACCAGCACTCGAGGCTTGGTCGGGTAGATCCCAGGTTTCGGTGCGCCAGCCCAGATGGTAAACCATATTTGATGAAGTGACCCCCAAATTACTGGCGTCGAAGACATTTTGTTGCACGCTCAGGGCGAGAGTATCGAAGCCGAAGGAATAGAGAGAATGTAAGACGCCTTCTGTATCAACACCGCCCTGGCTTCGAGCTTCTAGAGCTGCACCGTGGAACTTGAATGCCCTTTCCCATTGGTGCTCGTGGTGAAACCTCTTCAGGAGGAAGTGGTGAAGATCTCGCGTCTTGATTCCATAGAAACCATCAGGCTCCTCGATGTGGCTGTATATTTCAAACAAGATGTTCTCTGCGTCAGCGTTGATTGAAGGGGAAGCATCGGGGTTCGAATACTCCAACGCAAGCTCGTGGAAAAGTAAAGCAGTCGTGTATGCTCCAGAGAGGATAGCACTCTTGCTCAGGAGCATGAAATCAAGATCAAGCCATTTATCGTACGCAAGCTCGTCATTAGACTGAGGGGGCTGTGAGTGGCGGAGGTGAAGGACGATGTTGACAACAACCCGAAGGGAGGACACGTCAGATGTGGGCAAATTTAAAATGCGCGAGAGAAACTCAGAAAGAATGACACGCGGTGTTTCATTAGTCGTGTCATCTCCAACTGAAGTGGAGAGGAGAATATGGACGAGTATCGGCGTTACTTGTTCGGAGAAGTCTGGATCAGTCTGTAGGATGGGTGGGAGCAGGGAGTAGAAGGAGTTGTGGTCAGCAAGGACATCACAGAGCAGGGTAGCGAACGTTGTAATCCAAGCCTTGAAATCTTGCGCCACGTTCACGTAAACGTCCGAAGCCAGAAGGACACGGAGTAGAATCGGGGTTCTAATGGGTGATCGACGTGAGCGGCCGCGGAAGTAACCGAGTGTTGTACCGTGCTCGGTTGTCCACGACTCGGGGTCAGAGAGGTTCTCAGGGGGGAGCGTGCGCAACACACGATATGCCATATGTACTTTGGAGGGCGTATCAGAATCAAGCATGGACAAGAGAAGTTCCAAGATTGAGCGCTGGGCCACCAGTGATGAGTCATTGCGGCTCGACTTGGATGCCTTTCCCCGAGGCGTACGGGCTTGTTGATGTCTTGAAAGTTGACCACTGAGGGGATTAAACCCAAAGCTATGGATCTGGCCTTTATTCAATAAGAGCAAGGAAGCAAAAGCATCTATGTCGGCCGTCTGCAGCTGCCGGAACGATGGTATACAATCTTTCAAGCGCCAGATATCCATTCGAGAGAACTGTTCTTGCGAATAGTCACCCGAGAAGGACAATTTGCAGAGGCGCCGCACTAGAGTGAACTTGTTCGACGCGATTCGAAGGTCCGAGAGAACGGATGATAATGTATGTGCAGAAACATCCTGACACACAGACTCCAGTTCGGGGGAAGGCTCGCAAGGCCAGGCGGGGATTGCTTTTATAACTTGGTTCTTGACACTAGGAAACTTCGCAAGCTGAAGCATCTGGCCCTCTAGCCATTGTAATAGTTCTTCTCCGATCTTGGAAACCAATGGGCTGTTGCTGCTGGCGTGTTCATTTGCGATACAGCAAAGTCGGATGAGAACATTGGCAAGGCGGTGATCTTTCTCGGTGACCTTAGCATACTGAGAAAAGGCCCACTCCAAAATTGATTTAGCGGCTAGAGCCAGATCTATCTGCCCCAGAAGAGAAGCAACGCCATGAATCAGTGTATGAAGGAGGGTCGAATCTCGGAAGTGCCGGAAGTGACGTGAAACCCATAGGCAGAGGGAATTCAAAAACCGGCGCTGTTTATTGACAAGAGGTGATTCTTGGATATCTGCGAGGAGCTGTTGGATGACGTGATACGTGGTCGAAGCCGAATCAGTGTCGGGAATGTGATTGCTTAGCCACCCGAGGGCTCGGAGCACGGTTCCAACATCAAACGATGGAAGGTTCACGTCATACGTCTTCAAATCTCCGTTTGTACGATGGACGGTCAGGGCTCTGAATACATGTCCTTCACGCTGAGATTGGCCACCAAGTTCCGCGAGGACGTTCTCGCATTCTTGATCACAAAGAGTACGCAAGATCACAACGACGATGTTGTCAATATCGTTGGCCATTTGGTCCTCGATGCTGGCCTCTCCAAGCCAATTCTTGTCCACATGGGTGAAACGCCAGTCGACTGGTGAGGATGACTCTGCCAGGATCTTATCTATGTTATGAACGAGTTCGTAACCCACGAAAACAGAGAAACAGTCGCGATAACCATCCACGACGGGTATCTGCGCTGCCTGACAATGATCGGCGAATGAGCGACGTCCCCGAGCGATTGTCTCCGGATCATTAGTACCCATCATGTATATTGGGGCGAAGGCATGTAAGGCGAATTCCGCGCAGGATTTTCTATGTTTGTATCCAAGGATTTCTGGGGGACAGCGGAGGAAATCCAATTCTGACGAGAAGATGGAATACGCGATTTGGGATACGTAAATCTCGAAGAGTTTCGAGGGGTCACTTAGACCTAGTCGTGCGGAAACGCCTCGAAACACCGCCAAAATATGCGGGTTATACCTGTCGCTGTGGTAGCTCGCCTCCAAGATGTGCCAATATGCTCCCCGGCGAACCGCTGAGCTTACAATCATGACGTCACCTAGCGCCAGGATACGTGTGAGCATATGTTCGTACCTGAGGGAGAGAGTAAGTCTGAGGCCACAACGATTCCTCTAGATAATTACATTTCCATGTTGGTACATAGAAGGGCGTGGACCTCGCGATAGTGGACCATGTTATTGAAACGACAAAGGTTGAACAACGTCGCGTTGGCATACGCAGATCGGAATCGGACACGTATGTCGTCATCCTGATTGATGGTTGGTAGAGCATGTGAGGGTAGAGTAGGAGGGCAATCATCGTCTAAATTGGCATCGTCAGCATCGACAGAGGGCGGCCCCGTCGTCCAAAAGCGTTCGAGTGGGTCCAGTGACATATATCGGGCCAAGAAAGCTACGAAAGCGTCGCGGACTCTCCAAGACCGAACTTTAGTCTTTGTCTTCTTGCCATCTCCATCCTTGGTGACTCGGACGAGTTCCAATAACCACCCAAAAAAATTGCGAACTTTGTCGACTGTGTCGTAGCCAACAAAGTCGGGCTGCGTCCAGAGGTGTGCAGTCGAATCAAGCAAACGGATGACCATAAGTTTTAGCTCATCATTGAGCTGGTAGATGTACTGTGTCGAGAGTGAGGCAAACTTGACCAGCAGGTTGTCCAGGGTTGCCATGTTGATATTGAGTGCCCGGCGGCGCACGTTGGCCAAGTAAGCCTTGCTTGCCAACAAGAACTCATCGCCGTCACAATTCAAAACGATATCAGTCAACTCCCGGTCCCGTGTTGGTTCTTCTCCAAGAGACTGGAGAATAGGACCAGTAGCGAGAAAGGACATGCAGATGTCGAGAATTGACTCGACGTAAATCCGACCGCTCATCTGCCTCTGGGCTTCAGCAGGAGCACCTGTAATTGTGCCACCCGTGAGGCCAAAATCGTCCTGATCCTCCGCTTCGATGCCATCGGATGTAAAGGAACGTCTAGAAATTCTAGCGAAGATAACCCGCAAGGTTGCTTTCATGGCTGTCATCACTTGATTAAGAAAATCTGATAGCTATCAACTTGTGAGTTTGATAGGAGTTTATGAAAGGGTTATTCACAACTCACATCAGGGATCTGCCAAATCACTTTTTGCAGTTCTCGGTACATGGGTGAACGCGGACGTTCCTCATCTAGGTTGGTATTAACCAAGTGGTCCAGCACCTCACGTCTGATCCCAGTCTCCAAGTGGGGCGGATGCAACCCTATCATGGGTTCTGCATCGTCATACTCGGCGACATGGACAAGGGGGTCGAATCCAAGGAGTACATAAGCTTCTTCTTCGAGCGTCCACCTATTGTTTGTGAACAATTGCGCCACGCTAGCTGCTGCTCTGCATGCTGCATGCAAGACTCGCTGATTTGGCAGCGTACCATTAATAATAAGTAACCCTTCGAACGACAGCGCAACGACGGAAAAATCTGCAATACTTCGAGCCCGCTCAGCGCTCAGTGGACCTTTACTGTACATCGTCTCGGTGTCTTCAAGCACTTTCAATAGAATGGATGATACTTTGCGTTCTCTGGGTCCGGGAGACACGAGGCTGCCTGTAGCAGTGGCTGTGAGCACCGACGAAGGTGAAATTGATGGTAAGGATTCCGTTGACGAAGGAATAAAAGTGGGAAGACGAGCGCGTAGCAAGAAATCGCGGATGACGGAGGTTTGATGATCCTCCTTGACAGCGCCCACTATGATCGATTCTGGGAGCAGTATGCGGCAGGGCAAGCTTGTACGCCTCTGGAAGCTGCAAGCGCTGGTTAAGACGAGTGTCACATCACTTGCTAGAGGACGCGAGGGCTTCGACTTTCCACTTCCGGGAGTACCCCTCAAGTCTCGAGCAGCATGGAGGCTATAGCAATCTGCTAGCCAACTGAGAACCTTGTCCTCGACGCGCATTCTGTACAGTCGCATATCTTGATTGGCCACTTGTAAGCAGAGGGCGACGAAAGCGCAGACAGAATCGTATGGATATGGGGGTCCCTGTACATCCATGTCCTTCGCAAAAGCTTCAATTTCCAGGACGACGCGTTGGGAGGTCAAGAGGCACTTCGCGTGCAATAGGAGTATATATGCAACATGGCAAGCAGACCTGGACACAGTCGGAACATCTGCTCTCCGGATAGCATGAGTCCAGATCGCGTCCCAAGTTTGCGGCGTTGCAAAAGGAGAAGGGGATGTGGGGACCTCCTCGGAAGACACTTGGCCGTCAGCTATCGCCGCTAAACAGATAAATGCCCAGGACTGAATGAGCGCGTCGTCACAGGAAACAAGTTGGGACAAGTGGGAAAGTACGGTCTGTTGCAAACTGTCGTGTAAAACTGTCCAGTGGCGGTCGATGAGGAAGAGAAGGATTTGAAGGTGATATGACCGAACGGCCGGCGATGACTTCAACTGGATGGCATGTAGCATGGAAACTACGGGACTTTCAAACTTGGCCCTCTTCCCCCCGTGCTTAGTAAGTGTTGGTGGACGGGAGTGGAATGATTCGGATAGGGTATGTAGCTGGGGTATTATAAGCGACAAGGGAGGTTATGAACGATAATGACAAACCTTTTCTGCACAATCCGCTTGCAGCTCAAGGATGGTCCACGATATGGCCTGGCTGGCATCAAAGCCCAAACCATATTCGAACGTCCGCGCCATGAAGGCGCCAGTCTTGCTAGCACCGGGAGAGCGATTTCCAGTGAGTGATAGTCGAAGTGAATCCAAAGAGAGGCTATCGACGCCCCATCTGCTTTCGGCCTCTCCGTCTAACAGGTGCCACAAGCGTGACACTCCGTCAACATAAGAGAAGTCAAGGGACGACAGGCCAACTTCAGGATAGGGGGTAGTATAGAAAGGGAACAGGGTGCGTAGGACAACAATAAGATTCTCTTTCATCTTCCTGTTTTTGGTTCCCCACATTCCAAGAAGAGCACTCCATGATCCCTGAGCAAATCGGGTGATGGCGTCTCGCATGTTCAGAGCCAGGTGAGAAAGGGTCGCAGATAGAACAACGATGAAGTCCGAGTGAAGAGAGGTGTCGGCAGGGTATAAACGTAGGAAACGTAGTAGGCGGTTCAACATGGCGGAGCCCAAGTCTGGGTACTCGACGGCAAGAAAAGGGGGAGATGAAGAGGTAAGAACTGCAAGAAGGGATCCGAACTCAATCTGTTCCACGGATACAGGTCCAGGGTGGCTACGTGGGACGGTGCTGCGTGTGGACTTCGAGGGTTCGGGGGTTCCGCTTTCTTCGCGTCGCCTTCGCTTCTTTGTTTCAGCTGAGGTTATTGAGTCGTCCTCGTCTTCGCCGCCTTCAGGGGACAAGTCGGTCCTAGTTATTTCCACTTCTTTTGTTTCGACTTCAACTTCATCGGCCAGCCTCTTCCTCAGTGAGTCCCCCAACACTACATTTAAACACATCTCTGCTAGTCTCACCCACATCTCATCGTCGATATGCTCCATGTGTGGTGGATAGTCTAACACACATCGTATTGCTTTTGCATAGTCCAGTGCAACGGGGAGAAAGAGTTTTCCTTGATGGGAACTAGTTTGCACAAGATGGTTCAGCAGTGCCTTGATAACATTCTTGTGAGTTAGCTGGTGGACACTTCGCTCTGTCATCCACCGAACTGCCGATGCTGCCTCAGCCACTCTCTTTTTGGCAGCAGAAGCAGACTTAGATCCGTGTGTAGCTGTGGACTTTTCATTCAGGACAGCTGTGAAGAGAGCCTGGAATAGGGTTAGCCACCCGAGACGCTTGGGGGAGTTGTCTAGTTCGGCGACAACGCCGTCACGGGAGAGAGCTGCTCGAAGGGATGCTATCGCGCCCTGCCTTTCCTTAACTCCATGCGACTTTAGTTGGTCGATAAGGGTATTGATGGTCTTGTGCATGGGAAGCACATAGATGAGCGTGTAAAACGACGCGTCGTCTTGACGCGAAGGAGAGAACTGAGTCAGATCACGCTGACTAATCTATTGTGCCATGTTTGGTTTGGTCAACAGCCAAATAAACCCGGTTTTTTGAAGTCTTTGACAGTTCCTCCATCCCAATGCTGGCCATCCCAAAACTTCCGCTGTTGCCAGCATTGTGGCAATGTTAAATTGATATTCTAAGCTCATCTCCCTGACTAAATGGATCTTTGCATGGCTCCTTTCTGCCCGGGTAGAGCTTCATATATCACCCTACTCCGGTTCTGGTGAAGGGCCTAGAGTAATTTATTTGCCTCTCAAATTAGCTGGCAAATTGGTGCTTGAGAAGCGCGACCTTCGTCAATGAAGTCTGCCGCGGTTTTCGCTACCACACAGCCTGTTCTATCGTATTCTTTGCCCGTTATGCACAATTGAATATACAGTATATATTTTTTCGTATTCGCCCTGTCCTTTCTCGATTCACGCAGCGAGTTTCCTGACGAGTCGGCGTAGTTAACCGTGACTCGGGAGGTTATGACTTTTGAATTGGGAAGGCCATAACTGTCCCCTGGTCATCATATAACTGGATGACAGAAAATAACTTGCGATTACTAGTAAGAAATCTCTGACGCCCTCATGCCTGGGTCCTCAGATTTTCTCGTTTCATGTAACGACTGAAGGAGCAAGTTCCGAGTTGACATGTTACGTCGAAACGTCAAATTTGGCAAAGAATATTAATGACAAACAAGTCGGTGTATTTGACTTCGAATGTTGTATCAGTGGAAGCGAAATATTATGTACGTGCATGTGTAATGGAACCGAGCAGAGCAGACTCATGTCATGGCTGAGGCCGCCAAGTCAAGCTTATGGCACCTTATATGGTCGGATGGCGAATGACAGCAGGAGCTAAGAACACATAAGCAAATCGGAGGGGTGTTTTAAGTTGAGGTCGTTGAGGTATACATCAATCCGACCCGTACCCAGACTTCCACTTGAGATTAGACTCGTAGAATTCTAAGAACTAGAATATGGAGCCTGCCAGGAAGTGGAAGAGTGCACCTTGTATCCACACAGAACCTTTCTATGCACATGTCGATCTTTCTTTGTACATTGTCTTCCCACCTTTGTGCAGAGTTGTTCAAGCAAATAAGAGGTTGGCAGCAAGTCTCTTTTAATTGTTTTATTATTAATTATAAGAAAACTCAACCGACTTAGTTGTCATTTTAGGACACAAGTCAATTCCAGTCGATTATTTTGCTACTTATCTGCCCGCCGTGTGGAGACATTGGATGGCTTCAAGTTAGCAGGCGACATAGAATGAAACGTGTGCAAACGGCATTGATGCGAGATTACTGTAAATTTGTAGGGCGGGTGGTCACACAATCTCATTCATAGACTTCATCCGCAGGGTTCCAACAGTTCGTCTATGGATATGGAGGTCTTTGAAGCTGCCACCGTGACCGTGCGCCGGAAAGGCGGGTTTTGATTGGTGAGCAGTCAAATTGCAAGCCGCTGACGTAAGGTAAGAGATGTTGGGGAATTGGGGTTTGCCCCAGAAGAACCGAATAATGTCAACGAGGACGAATCCCTTTTCAACTCAAAAACGGCACATTCATCTTGACCAGCATTCCTTTTCACCCCTCTAGACATGGCCGCTTATGACCACTCCAGAGTTGCCCACTTCATTGGTATGTCTTCAGCTTTCCCAACCAAGGCAGCATTTCCGATCCCTTCTTAACATTTTCAGGCGGTAATTCACTTGATAAAGCTCCCGTAGGCCGCGTCCATGATTTTGTTAAGGTCAACGGTGGTCATACGGTTATCACCAAGGTGAGTGTCATTGATTTACTGCCATTTGTCATACTTACTCCGAAATAGGTTCTCATCGCAAACAATGGTCTGTATATGAGGTTGGTTATTCTGGATAGGCGTTCATTCCTTGTTCAGGTATTGCCGCTGTGAAGGAAATTCGATCCATCAGACAGTGGAGCTACGAAGCCTTTGGCGATGATCGCGCTGTTGAGTTCACGGTAATGACCACCCCAGAAGACCTCAAAGTCAACGCGGAATATATCCGCATGGCGGACCGATATGTAGAAGTTCCAGGCGGTACGAACAACAACAACTACGCCAACGTAGACCTCATTGTCGATGTCGCTGAACGTGCGGGAGTACACGCTGTGTGGGCAGGGTGGGGACACGCATCTGAAAACCCGCGTCTACCTGAGTCTCTTGCTGCGAGTAAAAACAAGATCGTCTTCATTGGTCCTCCGGGTAGTGCCATGCGAAGCTTGGGGGACAAAATTTCGAGTACAATTGTCGCGCAGAGCGCCGAAGTCCCCACAATGGCATGGTCTGGTACAGGCATTTCAGAGACAACATTATCTGGTGCAGGCTTTGTCACTGTTCCCGATCGTGCATACAAGGCTGCATGTGTAACGGGTGTCGAGGAGGGCTTGGAGAAGGCGGAACAGATCGGCTGGCCCATCATGATCAAGGCTAGCGAAGGTGGTGGAGGGAAAGGCATCCGGAAGGTTGATTCTCCCGAAGGCTTCAAGAATGCATACAATGCCGTGGTGGGTGAGATTCCAGGTATGTTTGATATCATGAGCTTTAAGCATATATTTAGTGTGAACGACGATACAGGCTCGCCTATCTTCGTCATGAAGCTAGCTGGTCAGGCTCGCCATTTGGAAGTGCAACTTCTGGCGGATCAATATGGGAATGCAATCTCTCTTTTCGGACGAGATTGCTCAGTTCAGCGGCGTCATCAAAAGATTATTGAGGAGGCACCAGTCACCATCGCCCGTCCTGAGAAATTCGAGGAAATGGAGCGTGCCGCTGTCCGCCTGGCCAAACTTGTTGGTTACGTTAGCGCAGGCACGGTGGAATGTAAGCGTTGAATTCTTTATGTACGAGTGGGCTTTTTCTCATCCTCTTCAATAGATCTTTATAGTCATGCAGAAGACGTGTTCTATTTTCTGGAGCTCAACCCGCGTCTTCAAGTGGAGCATCCCACTACGGAGATGGTCACTGGCGTAAATCTTCCCGCGGCCCAGCTCCTTATAGCCATGGGCATTCCTCTTCACCGTATCAGGACCATTCGTCAGCTTTATGGCGTAGCACCTCACGGTGCATCAGAGATCGACTTTGACATGGTCAGGCCAGAGTCAAATCAACTACAGCGCAAGCCCCGTCCCAAAGGCCATGTTGTTGCTGTTCGCATAACCGCAGAGAATCCTGACGCCGGATTCAAGCCATCTTCCGGAGCACTCCAAGAGCTTAACTTCCGCTCCAGTACAAACGTTTGGGGATACTTCTCCGTAAATAGCGCGGGCGGGCTACATGAGTTCGCCGACTCACAGTTCGGCCACATCTTCGCGTATGGTGAAGATCGGTCTGAGAGCCGGAAGAACATGGTTGTTGCACTTAAAGAACTTAGCATTCGTGGCGACTTCCGCACCACCGTCGAATATCTCATCAAGCTTTTGGAACTTGAAGCGTTCGAGGATAATACAATAACAACCGGCTGGCTCGACTCGCTTATCAGCAGCAAGCTGACCGCCGAACGTCCTGACAGCACGCTCGCCGTCATCTGCGGAGCAGTAACCAAAGCTCATATTGCATCCGAGGCATGTTGGTCCGAGTACAAACATACCCTCGACAAGGGTCAAGTCCCCTCTCGCGATGTGCTCAGGACGGTCTTTGGCGTCGATTTCATCTATGACAACACACGCTACTCCTTTACAGCTACCCGTTCCTCCCGCACTACTTGGACCCTCTACCTTAACGGCGGCCACACATCTGTCGGTGCGCGTCCGCTCGCAGACGGCGGCCTCCTCGTACTCCTTGATGACAAAAGTCATTCGGTTTACTGGCGTGAGGAAGTTGGCGCCTTGCGTCTTATGGTAGATTCGAAGACGTGTCTCATTGAACAAGAGAATGACCCTACTCAACTACGCAGTCCTAGCCCAGGCAAGCTTGTCCGTTTTCTGGTCGATAGCGGTGACCACGTCAATGCCGGCGACGCATATGCCGAGATCGAAGTCATGAAGATGTACATGCCTCTTGTGGCATCTGAGGATGGTATCGTGAACTTCGTCAAGCAGCCAGGGGTCTCACTAGAGCCGGGTGACATTCTCGGCATTCTCACTCTCGACGATCCCACGCGTGTGAAGCACGCGAAGCCCTTTGATGGCCTCTTGCCTTCCTTTGGTCCACCTGGTGTCACTGGCAATAAGACCCATCAATTACTCGCCCGGTACATCGATGTTTTGTCCAACATTCTTGAAGGATTTGATAACCAGCCAGTCATGGCACCATCTCTCAAAGGTCTCACAGATGTACTCAAAAACTCGGATCTTCCATATTCCGAGACGACCGCGATTCTTTCCGCGCTTTCTGGTCGCATACCATCGAAACTCGAGGATCTTGTGCGCAATGCCATTGAAGCTTCGAAGTCCAAAGGCCCTACCTCCGAATTCCCGGCCTCGCGACTTAAGAAGATTTCCGATCACTACCTCCAGGATAGTGTACGCCCTCAAGAGCGTGCCACGCTTCGCATTCAGCTCGGACCCCTCTTTGACGTGGTCGAGCGCTACATTGGCGGCCTCAAAGCACATGAGGTCCACGTGATGGCAAACCTCCTGGCGCGCTATGCGGACACCGAAAAACTCTTCGGCGGTAGCATCGAGGCTCGTGTCCTCAGCTTACGGGAACAGCACAAGGATGATCTTGATAAGGTAGTCTCCCTCGTACTCAGCCACATTAAGGCGCAAAGTAAGGCGAAGCTTGTGCTTGCCATCCTTGATCATGTCAAAAAGACTGGCCTCCCTGTGTCCAACTCTGATAGTCCTCTTTTCGAGGTTATCCGTAATCTTGCTGCCCTCGAAGGACGGTCATCGACGCAAGTTTCGCTCAAGGCACGAGAGGTCTTGATTGCGGGCCAAATCCCATCGTACGAAGAGCGCATGATTCAGATGGAGGTGGTTCTGAAAGCTTCTTTGGGTAATACCTACTACGGCGAGTCTGGCCTCAGTCAGAATAAGTGGGTGCAAATTAGTATTCCCATGGAGATTATTGTCTTATAAAACCTCAGGACCCCGTCAACTGAGGTTCTTAGAGAACTGACCGACTCAAGGTATACAGTGTTCGATGTACTTCCTGCATTCTTTGCGAATGAAGACCCCTGGGTGACTTTAAGTATGTTTTTTTTTGGTTTAATGATGTTATCCCACTAACCTTTTCCGAAGCCGCCTTCGAGGTGTATATACGCCGAGCATACCGCGCATATACCCTCCTTTCCATCGATTATGAAGAGGGAGACGGCACGGACGATGGCGAAGCCCCTAGTATAGTTAACTGGAGGTTCAATTTCGGGCAATCGCACTCGCCACCACAAACCCCTCGCCTGGACAAGCTTAGGTATATCTCTGATATACACGATCCTCCAGCATCTAGCTTACAGTAATTTTAGTGAAAGTCCTCGTCGTCATGGCTCCGTTAGTGACCTGACGTACTTGATCAACCGTAACCAGTCCCAGCCCGTCCGGACAGGTGCCATTGCGTCGTTTGCTAACTTGGATGCGCTCGCCCTTGGCTTCGAACAGGTCGCTGCAACTCTTCCACTTTTTGACGAAGCCGAACATCACCAGCGGTACGGTGCGAACAGCCAACCCCCAAACGTCATGAATTTGGCTCTGCGAATTTTCAACACGGCCGACGATATGACGGATGCTGAATGGGCGGAGAAAATCTACATTTTCGTTAACAACCAGACGCACATCCTTGCCCAACGGGGCGTCCGCCGCGTGTCCGTTGTGCTTTGCCGCCGCGGACAGTATCCCTGGTACTACACCCTGCGCGAAAAGAATGATGTTTGGCAAGAAGAGCAAGCTATTCGCAATATCGAACCGGCGCTGGCGTATCAACTCGAACTAAGCCGCCTTTCCAATTACAACTTAGAGCCGTGCCTCGTCGAGAGCAAGCAAATCCATATATATCATGGTGTCGCCCGAGAGAACCAGCTTGACCACCGCTTCTTCATCCGTGCCCTCATCCGCCCTGGCCGCCTTCGTGACAGTATGAACACTGCAGATTATCTTATCTCAGAGACCGATCGTCGCGTCACCAGTATTCTTGATGCGCTGGAGGTTGTCGGTGTCAAATATCGCAACTCCGACTGCAACCATATCTTCATGAATTTCATCTACAACCTTTCAGTCTCCTACGAAGATGTTTTGGCAGCTGTTTCTGGCTTCATTGAGCGCCATGGCAAGCGTCTGTGGCGACTCCACGTTACCAGCTCGGAGATCCGTATCGCCTTGGAAGACAATGAAGGCAATGTAACCCCGATTCGTTGCGTTATCGAGAACGTTTCTGGCTTTATCGTCAATTTCCATGGTTATCAGGAAATCACTACGGACAAGGGTACGACTATCTTGAAATCGATTGGAGAGAAGGGTCCTCTTCATCTGCAACCTGTGAATCACCCATATTCTACAAAGGAATCCCTTCAACCCAAGCGTTACCAGGCCCATCTCATTGGCACTACCTATGTGTACGACTTCCCGGACCTTTTTTCCAAGGCGCTGCAGAACGTTTGGACTAAAGCGCGCTCAACTAACATGTCTCTATCGCTGCCAAGGACATACCTGGAATCGAAGGAGCTCGTGTTGGATGAAAACGACCAACTCGTAGAGGTTGATCGTGCACCGGGAAACAACAGTTTCGGCATGGTTGGCTGGGTGTTTACTCTGCGAACTCCAGAGTATCCCAATGGTCGTAGCGTTGTTGCCGTAGCGAACGACATTACATACAAGATCGGCTCGTTCGGTCCGACAGAAGACCAGTTCTTCTACCTGGTCACGCAGTATGCACGTGCGCGTGGTCTTCCCCGCATCTATCTTTCTGCGAATTCAGGTGCCCGCATTGGCCTCGGCGAAGAAGCACTCAACTTGTTTTCAGTGGCATGGACGGACAAAGATCACCCAGAAAAGGGCTTTGACTACCTTTACCTTACACAGGAGAATTATTTGAAGCTCCAGGAGAAATACGCTGGTGCCGTCCGCACCGAGGAGATCCAAAATGGCGAACGTCGCCACAAGATCACTGATATCATCGGCCTCCAGGATGGACTTGGTGTTGAATCACTGAAGGGCTCGGGTCTTATCGCGGGTGAAACCTCTCGTGCATACGATGACATTTTCACCATAACACTTGTCACTGCCCGTTCCGTCGGTATTGGCGCCTATCTCGTCCGCCTTGGCGAGCGTGCTGTCCAGGTTGAAGGCCAGCCTATCATCCTTACTGGTGCCCCTGCCCTTAATAAGGTCCTTGGTCGCGAGGTTTATACTTCCAACCTGCAGCTCGGCGGTACCCAAATTATGTTCAAGAATGGTGTCTCCCATCTCACCGCGAGTAGCGACTTAGAAGGGGCCACGCACATCCTCGAGTGGTTGTCATATATCCCCGCAGTCAAGGGTGGTAAGCTTCCGATCCGTAACCCTGTCGATAGCTGGGACCGCGAGGTCGGCTATGTTCCACCCAAGGGCCCGTACGATCCTCGCTGGCTAATCGAGGGGAGGTATGACGAGACTACCAACGAGTGGCTTAGCGGCTTCTTCGATAAGGGCTCATTTCAGGAAACTCTGAGCGGTTGGGCTCAAACTGTTGTCGTTGGGCGAGCCCGCCTCGGTGGCATTCCCATGGGTGTTATCGCCGTTGAGACTCGCACTATCGAGCGTGTTGTCCCAGCGGATCCTGCCAACCCTGCTTCATTTGAACAGCGCATCATGGAGGCTGGCCAAGTCTGGTATCCGAACTCAGCATATAAGACTGCCCAGGCGATCTTCGATTTCAATCGTGAGAGCCTGCCACTTATTGTGTTTGCAAATTGGCGTGGATTCTCCGGTGGTCAGCAAGATATGTATGACGAGGTCCTCAAGCAAGGCTCAAAGATTGTCGACGGGCTATCGGCGTATAAACAGCCCGTTTTTATCTACATTATTCCAAATGGAGAACTTCGCGGCGGAGCCTGGGTCGTACTTGACCCATCGATTAACGCGGAGGGTCAAATGGAGATGTACGCGGACGTCGAGGCACGCGCTGGTGTGCTTGAACCAGAGGGTATCATCGAGATCAAGATGCGCCGGGACAAAATCACTCAGTTAATGGAGCGCATGGATTCGCCATACGCCGCTCTCAAGAAAGTCAGCAAAGACACATCTAAAACACCCGAGGAGCGCGCGGCCGCCGTCGAATCGCTTGAAAAGCGCGAGGCACTTCTTCAGCCGACATACAAGCAGATCGCACTGTTATATGCAGATCTTCACGAGTGAGTTTTGTAACATTGCCCTGCTGTTGCATCACTCAGCGTTCTCTATAGCCGTACTGGTCGTATGGAAGCGAAGGGTTGCGCAAAGCCCGTCGCGTGGAAGGAGTCGCGTCGCTACTTCTACTGGGCAGCGCGTGCCCGCCTTGCACGTTCGAATGCACTCGCACAATTTGCCGCCGCCTGTCCCGGTCAACCACGCGAATACAGCGAACAGCTACTTTCTGACCTCTCTGGTGTCAATGGGGAGTCAGACCACCGAAAAGCCGCCGAAGCACTTGAGGGCCTCGATCTCTCGTCTGCCATCGCACAGCTAAAAAGCGAACACGTCGTCCAGCAATTACTCGGAGATCGCAAATCTTCGATTGACGGGTTTGTCCGACTAGTGGATTATCTCTCAGAGGACGAGAAGGCTACAGTGCTAGCTGCACTCAGAAACACCAACGCTTCTCCTGGTCTGTCAGATTCTCGCATGCTCTTTAGTTGTTGTTTTACTGATAATTGTGTTGTACTATAGGGCCACCGTCGTATAGTACTGCCTGATCGTGACAGATAGAAATAATACCGTCCAATACCACTGTACCAGTAGAGCATAGATTATTTCATAGACACATAGACACGTGCCTGGTCCATATATGGTGCATGAGCGTAGTCGACGGACCGACGAGCCGAGGACAAATAACAACTGTGGGCGTGGACTGTAGGTCAAGGACGAGTGACACTCATCTCCCTTTAATATATCCCATGCCACCCCAGCCAGGAGTCTTCCCGCTTCCATACGCATCCACCTCTGCCCACAAGGCGCGAACGAATCCCACGGAAATTCACAATGGCACCACTGACATGGTCACGAGCTATCCGCCGCCCCAGCACCATACCATACACCACCCATCTTCATCTAGTTTGCTCGCGGGATCAAGTTCACGACCACATGGTGCGTTCTTGCTGCATCTGCAAGTCACGTATTAATTTATTCATTCGTCGTGTCACAGGCACTAATACCGATGATGGAAAGAAGGACCGAAGGCGCAAGGAGATCGTAGGGCGGCTGGGAAAGGAGATGAACGATCGGCGCGATGAGTACGTGTCTTCCTTTTGCTTCCCCCTTGTCCCACCAGCATTTAAACAAGGCGCTACTTGTGTCCCTAGTGGGCGCCAGTACACCGAATCGATCTCTGCGCTTCACAGCGTGGCCATGCAACTCGCTGCACGTCCAGAAACGCTTCCATCATATACGCTTCGTTTATACCCCCTCTCTATCGAACGCTCAGCTCTGCTCGCCCAGTTGGCTGTGGAAGAACGGAATTCTCTTGAGAGCGCAGAGGCGGCGTATGAGCTGGAGCGCGAACGCGTCGAAGAGGAATGGAAGCGCGGACGGGACAGGATACGAGAGCGACTTCTTGAGGGCATTGAGGAGCGCCGACGGAGGGCACGAGATGAAAAAGATGGGGAGGGAACGGTCAGTGGTACGTGGGCATATTACAGTTATTTAGGAGGGCCACATCGCTGAAACGTTTTGTACAGAGGCCGCCCTAGATTCTCAGTCGCGTCCACACATCACGCGTAAACTTCGTAACAGACTCGGCACATCCCCCCCACCAACGCCTCTCGTAGCATACCCTAATGGTGTCACAAATGGCACGGGACCTACGCCCCCGGGACCTATCACGAACCCGCACTCGCTCTCCGTCGATGAGCTCCCGTCACCCTTCCCATTGCCACTTACTGCGACATCATTACCAAACATGACAGCCGGAAACGTCAGCAACAATGGTGGACGACGCCGTCCGAAGGGCGGAGGTTTCCAGGTTCAGGCGGTCGGAGGACTTGGCAAAAGCGGTGCTAGCCTGACGGGTTGCAAGGAGACCGAGATTGAGAGTGACCTGGGAGAAATAAGGAGAGGCAATAAAAGACGACGGGGCGGAGGCGTTTCTATCATAAAACCATAGCGAGACTCGTCACTGTATTTTTTTTTCTTTTGTGCGTTAGATGGTTTTTTTTGGTGTTTCGCTTGAATGCTGTAAATCAAAGGTTCTTACCCCTTCCTTCAATTGCTGGCCCCGGACCGGAGTAACTTTCGGTTCTGAACCGCCAAACTGTTGTCCTTCCTCCCCTTTACAAGTCTTTGGGGGACTCAGCT
Organism: Russula lepida; assembly: GCA_003316425.1. NCBI lineage: Eukaryota > Fungi > Basidiomycota > Agaricomycetes > Russulales > Russulaceae > Russula > Russula lepida. The sequence continues at coordinate 18,892 of QFEZ01000496.1, read as the reverse complement.
TCTGATCGCCTCGCATTAATTCTTCCATGTCTCGGAGTGGCTCAAGGTCCCTGTTCTATCATCTTCCGTTCACGCTTTGGTTGACTTGTCCGGCCTTTTGTTCGTTTCCTCACGTATCGCAGACACAAAAGGATAGGTCGATAACAAGTTGGATCGCCTAGTCTCAGATATAATTGACCTTCTATTACGCAGCACAAATATTACAGATCTCAAACCTTGAAAGGTAACCAACTACCTTACCCTCTCCCCCAAAACACGTTGTGCGATGACGCGTCGTCGTGGCATAGCGGATCATGCGTACCGCATGGCCATGCCTGCTATGTGCGTATCAGACTAATCACCAAGACATCACAAATTGAGGAATCAGATATTTTTGCGCCTCCTTCCACGCCCTTACAGAATCGGCGGGATCAGAGAGTACAGAGATACACACGTGGTTCTTTATGTTTGCTGCGGCATGCAGCAAGATGGTCCCACCGATGTCAATTTCCTCCATGGCGCCTGCAAGCGTGCGGCCTGGACGCGCGATGGAGTGCACCACGAGGTCCGGGAATGTCACGAGCGAGTTCCTGAGAGGCCAAGCTCACATAACCACGGGAGGCCTACTACTGAGTTGAACTGAACGAATGGAATGGCTTTGTCGGCACGCTTGACACCTTTTTTGAACGGGAGCACAAGAACGCGCGGATGGTGTCGTAGCTGCCAGTTGTCCGCCTTGGAACCCCTAGGATCCGCGTGCAGTGGATACACGATTGTTGGCTGGCGCCCAAGCCGATTATTGGGCCGCGATAGGCATACGCTATGCTGTTTGACTGGGTGTACTTCAGAGCTAGCATCGCGTCGATCAGGTCTGATGGCATTCCGAGGGAGCTACTCCGAGTTGCGGAGAGAAGCGTCATTCGGGCCCTGCGGTGAAAGAATGAAAGGAACTATGCATTTATAGCTTTAATCTTCCCGACGATATTACCAAACAACATGAGATCGATTCTGGCATCATTACTCTGTCGTTGCAATGACGCGTCGTAAACTTGTCTCGTCTCTAGTGCGGCCTACATCACCTGGGACGTAATTTAGAATCGATCTACTGTAGACTACCATTTCAATTTGAGATTTCGGTGAGTATCCAGGAGCAACAACCCCATCAGATACCTCACGAGACACGGGGATAATGGCCAAGTCATAGGGTGCGGAAAGTGCCATAAAGTAACCACTCGAGAACATGCGATCGGCGCCTGCTCTCATATAGGCCCTCCAAACCCGTACCAGAGTGCATCCTTTTATTTTCGGACGTTCTCTTCCAACTACCGCTAGTTGAGTCATCTCTCCAGTCCGGAGGTTGCGCCAAGTCCTCGCAGCAGGGCTCGACGTAGAGAACATCGCGCGCATTCCCATCTCCTCTTTGTTTCCTTTCTTAGTCTCTGTCTGCTTCTCAGTCTTCCTCTTGGCATCACCCCCTCAATACCTCAGTGTGCATGCCCACTTCTGGTGCTTCACTGCTCCCCAATCGCTTGGCTGTCACTACGGCAGCACGGCTCACCCTTGTTCCTCTCCACGCGCTCGGACCTCAATTCTTTTCCTCCAAACGTATCTTGAGGTAAGCTTTCGTTTCTCGACCGAAAGCAATCATCCGCTGTTTAGGTGTTTGCGTGTACCACCTTTCTGGGCTAGGTCTGCCTTTCCCCACCCCGTGTTGCTGCACGCCTTCGCCGCGTCCCTCCTGGTGTCACCGCGCCTGTGGTCCGTCCCCGCATTTTCCTCTCGTCGGTCACCTCTTGTGCCTCATGTCTGTCGCTGCGTGCACCTCTCGTCTGTGTCTATTGCTGTGTGCGCCTCTTGTCCGTCACCGTATATTCAGGCCTAATGGCACCAAAAGTTATTGGTGCTCCTAGGTTTGATGGCAAACTTCAAGCGAGCACATCAGAGATGGCCGGCTGTGTGAATGGGAGCTGCGTTATATCGGACTCTGAGTTTGTGGTGGTGGACGCTCTTCAATGTCGCATTGATAGATCCATCTGGTTTTCCAATACTGTACAAATACAATACATTATAGTGCACGTCACAGAATGGAATGCCGAATAATTCAACAATTATTTGATAGTTGGAGCGTACTGTGCTCGAGGAAACATCTTGAATATTTTTTAATCCATCCCATTCCCACTTATTCTTCCCCTTCATATAAGCTGTAACGTTCGGCTATTATTAGCCATTCGATGCCAGTATATGATTAATATAATATCACGTTACCGTCGATGTTTCGGGGGAGGATCTGTTGACACCGATGGCTTCCTCTTGAATGATTCCGGTGGTGCTACTAGCTTTTCTTGAGCATCATCCATCGCTACTTGTGCTGAGAATAACTTGAGCTCTTGTATTTCAGGAGTCTGTTGATATGTGCATTTGAAAACCTTGATGTCATCGGGAATGACGAAAATAAAGCGCCATTTATCGAGTGGTGGAACCTTGTCGCATCCGGCGAATCGCGAGATCAGCCCTGCTTTGATGTCGTGTGAACCGGAATACGTAAATTGAAACATATATAATTGGCCAATGTGGAGAATAAAGGACTCGAGCGCAACTACATTTTCCATCGTTGGTACATAATAGACGTCCTCCTCGGGGTCAAGTTCCAGAAGACCCTTGTCAGTGTACTCGCAGGTGTGAGAAGGGCGAACATTGAGGGTAGCCCTACAGCGCAGAGCATTCTGACGTGGCACTTCTAATTCCTGATTCTGGATAGGATTGTGACTTGAATACCATTCAGGTTGGTGTCTCCATTCATCCTTGACCAGGCAAACCATCGGGATGTAGTGAATGAAAATATTCTTTTGGAAACGCCGGTGGCAAAACCCTTCAAACACTGGACCAGTCATCCCTTTCAAACGAGGGTCGCGAGAAAAATATCGATACGAAGCGATTTGTTGACGGCTATCGAGGTCTTGCATACATATGGCAAGTTTGGATTGGGCATTGTCCGTGATGGGTTGTACGCAAAACTCGGGCCCAACAACGTCTTTCCTCGGACGCTTGATCAAGCATACTTTGCGTGAAACGTCGTCCATATTCCAATCCCTAACCTTGACTAGCAATTCCTTGAGGCTCTGCAGAGTCATGTGCATCGCGACTCTGTGAAAGTCGTCCTTATACATTTTCAAGTTTTGAGGGTCGAATGCTGCCCTTAAGCAGAGGTCAGGGATTGGCCCAAGTTGGTTATATGCATCATCAATGGTCTTGGGGTCCAGCTCCATCGGGCACAGTTCTGCACTAAAAAATGTGGAAATTGCATAAGCATGGCACCGTATTGTAAAACGTAACCTACGCTCGGTGCATTTCACCTCGTGTCCACGGGTTCATGACGACTACCACATCTGAAGTAGTCTTGTGCATGCGTGACCAGCGATCCCTTTCAAAAGATGTCACGTATATGACAAAAAAAGGCGTGTGGTGGGGAACAAGATCCTCCGGGACGCCATCCTTGGACTCATCCGAATCGATTAACGTCCAGACTTTATGCTTGTATCGGACATTTAGAAACTGTGATCCCATGGCATACACACCCTCGTCGACGAACATGTAAGGTGACTGCCGATAGAGCCAAATGACTGGCTTCTTTTCAGCAAGACACCTATACAGGGCATAATACAAGAAGATACTCTTCCCTGTGCAGAAGATTAATGGTGGGTCAAATGATCGCGATGTAGGGACTCACCTATGCCAGGTTGTCCAGTGAGCACAACTGCTGGCGCTCGTCTTGTATACTTTGTTTGCGCAGTGTAATATTCCACGATAAATTTATAAATCCTGATGTACTCCGCCTAGAAGGTTCGTGAATAAGTGCTTATTTTACTTGCCGCAAATACTCACACGGACCCATATTTTGTGAATTTCCGAGTCGAAGGCCTCAATGTCGTCGGCGATTTCAAGGCCAAAGCAATCGGCTGTGATGTCATCGCCTTCTGAATTGCTTTCAGCGGTATTGTCCATTACTTGGTCCAGCTTCTGATTGCTACCGCTAGGATCGGAAGTCGGCTTTGCCTTTGCCGGCGGCTCCTTCACTTTCACCTCTACCACACCCTGTCCCCAAAACCTTGCATGTAACCCAGCCAATGGGTCATTCTTATCGACCATCCGCCATCCAAATTTCTTCACTTGTTTGTTGTCCACGACCGAGGAGAGTGAAGATGTCAAAGGGGCGGTTCTTGCCATGATGGCAATTCAATTCGATAGGAGCATATGCAGATTACATCAGCATCGACCGAACTTTCTTTCGTCCCGGACCGGAGTGGGCTAATCACTGCCATGACTGAGGATCGCCAGAAGCCACAAAGACGTGTCTTTCCTCCTCTTTACGAGTCTTCAGGGAACTTGGCCTCCGATCGCCTCGCATTTTTCCACGTCTTGGAGCGGCTTAAGGTTTGCTTGACCATCATTCAACACGATTAGGTTGACTATCCTTTGTTTGTTCCGTCACGGCATGTATCGCAGACAGAGAGACGAACAGGATGGGTCGATAACAAGGTTAGATCGTGATGTTATCGGATGTAATTGATCTTTTTCTTTTCTCACATAGCACACAGATACCAAATCCCGAGAGGTAACACTCTCTTCTCAGTTTCCATTGTGCACGCGATAACACATTCATTGTTGTAGCATATCGGATCATATGTACCGCATGGCTGTGCTTGCCATGTGCGTATCAGACCAATCACTCAATGTCGCGAAGTAAGGATTCGAATGTTTCCACGCGGTGAGCGCGATCGTGTTGACATGCATGCATCCACGTTTTGTCATCGTCGAGATGTGTTATGATGGCGGTCGTCCATGACCTGGCCGAAGCTCAAGGTATAAACAAGCTATGCATGCTTTCCCCTTCTTACACTCCTCGCTTACGTTGCTCCTTCTCGTGCACCCTCAGTTGGTGACATCGCTCCGCGAGAAGGCATCCCGAAAGTTGAAAAGCGCAGACTCGAGACTGTGCGTCTCTTCCATCCTGACACTTTCACAACCCCTTTGTTGACAAGCCATCTGGCCAGCTCAGGAAGCCATGCAAAACTTCGTACACGAAATGCTGCATGATAGTCCCGCAGCGTTGAAGATCATGTCTCTATGGAAAGAGTACGAAGATCAGTCGACCGCAGAAGCACGTTTCGTCAAGGGTGGGTAACTAGGCAACCATGCATTTCTTTGGGTTATTGTATTGAAATGATCGTGTTAGACCTCGATAGGTTCGAGATGGCTGCGCAGGCACTGGAATACGAGCGCGCTCATGGCTCGCAGACTCTGCAGCCGTTCTTTGACAGCAGTATACCACATTTGTGCCATGCGGAGGTGCGCGAGTGGGGCACGGATCTGCTTCGCGAGCGAGAGGAGATGCATGCGAGTGCAGGCTACAAACACAAGAATTGAGTGGTAATAAACTTGAGGTACCATCCCCATACTTTTAGCGCTGAGTTGGACGATTGGTCTGAGATAAGCAAACAAATAATTTCAGCGCGTAATTCCTACTCATTGAGCTATACCAAGCGACCCCGATTCTGTCGTGGGAACAACAGCACGCATGGACACGCGCGATCGTCGGGTGTCGTATTGCGTTAGGAAGGACACTTGGACTTATTGCGTCTGTCTTCCAACTTCTGGCCTTTGATTCAATATTGGCTTTCTTGCCACGATCCACCTTGCGCTGATCGGTTGATACGTACTTAAGGCATGTTTACTGCTTTTATGTGGCCCTCAGTCCTCGCACATCTTAAACGCGAAAGTCCTGTTGATCGCTGGCAGGTTATATTACGCCGACTACTAAGTTGAGCTGGACGGATGAATTGCTCACGCCGTTGCACAACTCGATGGTGAGTCTTTACAGGGCCATCGAGCATTTCGCGTGCTTTGTCGTTGGATGTCAGCGACATCCTTGATGCACGCTAATAAGGGTTTTACTATAAGGGCATTAGTTACTGTAGCGTACTGTTACATCTTAGATCTTGGACAAATTTCATCTCACTTACTCTTACCCTTCATCAAAGTTGTAACCTTCAGTTATTCGATGCCAGTACATCACTAACTGACGAACCTTCCACAAATGCCTAACACATTACCTTCGATCTTTTCGGGGGTGGCTCTTCTTTCCCGTCTTTAATTGATGGCGGTGACCTCCTCTTGGATGAACCCGGTGGTGCTACTTGACCTTGAGCATCATTCATTGCTACTTGTGCTGAAAATAACTTGAGGCCTTGTAATTCGGGAGTCCGTTGATATTTGCATTTGAAAATCTTGATGTCATTGGGAATGACGAAGATAAAGTGCCATTTGTCAGGTGGCGGAAACTTGGTGCATCCGGCGAACCGCGAGACCAGCCCTACTTTGATGTCGTGTGCGTCGTAACACGTAAATTGAAACATATACAGCCGGTCATCGTGGAGAATAAAGGAGCCAAGCGGAACTACATTTTCCGTCGTTGGTACATTATAGACATCCTCCTCGGGGTCAAGTTCCGGAAGATCCTTGTCAGTGTACTCGCAGGTGTGAGAAGGGCAAACATCGAGGGTAGCCCTACAGTGCAGAACATCCTGATGCGATGCCTCCAGTGCCTGGTTCTGGGTAGGACTGTGGCTTGAGTACCATTGCAATTGGTCTTTCCTTTCTTTCTTGTCCAAGCAAACCATCGGGATGTAATGAATGAAAATCCTCTTTTGGAACTGCCCGTGGCAAAACCCTTCAAACATTGGACCGGTCATCCCTTTCAAACAAGAGTCGCGAGCAAAATATCGATACGAGGCGATTTGTTGACGACCATCGAGGTCTCGTAGACTGATGGCAATTTTGGATTGGACATTGTCTGTGATGGGTTGTATGCGAAAGAAGCACCTGACATTGTCTTTCTTCGGACGCCTGATCAGGCATACTTTGCGTGAAACGTCGTCCATATTCCGATCCATAACCTTGCGTAGCAATTCCTCGAGGCTCTGCAGAGTCACTGGCATGTGCTTCGCGATTCTGTGAAGATCGTCCTTATACATTTTCAAGTCTTGGGGGTCGAATGCAGTCCTTAAGCAGAGGCGAGGAATTGGCCCAAGTTGGTAATACGCATCATCGACGATCTTGGGGTCCAGCTCCTCCAGTTCTGCGCTAAAAATGTTGAAGTTGCATGAGCACTGGCATATCATTGTACGTTGTAGGACATAACCTACGCCCGATGCATCTCACTCCGGGTCCACGGATTCATGACCACCACCACTTGTTTAGTTGTCTTGTGCAAGCATGACCATCGATCCCTTGCAGGAGATGCAGCGTATATAACGAAAAATGGCGTGAAGTTGCAAACGAACTTCTCCAGGACGAACTCATCCTCGTCCGAATCGATTAAAGTCCAGACCGTGCTCTTGTACCTATCGGTTAGGAACTGTGAACTCATGTCATAGACACCCCCGTCGAAGAACAAATGAGGTGAGTTGAGGTAGCGCCAGATGACTGGCCTCTTTTCGACCAGGCACCTATACAACACATAAAATAGGAAGACACTTTTCCCTGGGCGGAATATCAACAGTATGTCAAATGACCACAACGTAGGGCCTCACCCACGCCAGGTTGTCCAGTGAGCACAACAGATGGCGCTGGTCCTCGATGTTTTGTTCTCTCAGCGTAGTATTTGACGATGAAGTCGTACATTCGAATGTATTCAGCCTACCAAGTTTTGTGAAGACCGTGCTGATTTCACTCGTCGCAAATACTCACGCGAACCCATATTTTGTTAATTTTGAAGGCTTTGCTGCCGATTTCGAGGCCAAAGCAATCGGCTGTGATGTCATCGTCTTCCAAATCGCACTCGTCGGTAGGGTTTACTAATTCATCCAGCTTCTGGCTGCCATATGAGCTAGGATCGGAAGTTGTCGGTGGCTCCTTCGCTTTCACCCCCTCTACCAACCCCTGTCCCCAAAACTTCGCATGCAGCTGAGTCAATGGGCCATTCTCATCGAGCTTCCGCCATCCAAATTCCTTTACTTGTTCGTATTCCACGACAGAGGAAAGTGAAGATTTCGAACAGGCGGTTCTTGCCATCATGAGCCTGCAGATTTCGGCACTCACAGTTGCCTGTTCCCGTACCGGACCGGACTCCGGAGTTGTCAAGAGACAAGTGACAGTGACAGTGACAGTGACAACACTCCAATACCGTGACTCAAACATGACGGAGATGGATTCCCAGAAGCCACAACACAACGACAACCCTGCCTCTGATCGTCTCACTTTTTTTTCACATCTTGGAGCGGCTTAAGGCCTGTTTGGCCATCACCCAACACGATTAGGTTGACCTTTCACTTGTTCGTTTCGTCACGGCATTTATCGCAGACACAGAGACGAACAGGATGGGTCGATAACAAGGTTATCGGATGTAATTGATCTTTTCCTTTTCTCACATAGCACACAGATCCCAGATCCCGAGAGGTAACAACGCTCTCCTTTCAGCTTCCATTGTGCACGCGATAACACGTTCATTGTTATAGCATATCGTATGTACCGCATGGCTGTGCTTGCCATGTGCGTAACAGACCAGTCACTTGATATCGCAAAGTAAGGGCTCGGATATTTCTACGTGGTGGGCGCGGTCGTGGTTGATGTGCATGCATTCGGGTTTTTGTTATCGTCGAGATGTGTTATGATGGCAGTCGTGCATGACCTGGCCGAAGCTCAAGGTACGACTCAAACAGGCTATGCATACTTTACCTTTCTCACACTTCCCCCTTAGCTTGCTCCTTTGCGTGCACCCTCAGCCGGTGACATCGCTCCGTGACCCAAAAGCCGAAAAGCGCAGACTCGAGACTGTGCGCCTCTTCCTTTCTTCACCACCCTGACACTTTCACCACCCCTTCATTGACAAGCCATCCGACGGGCTCAGGAAGCCATGCAATACTTCGTACACGAAACGCTGCATGCGAACTGCGAGATCAGCCCTGCTTTGATGTCATCATGACTTGAACCCAAGAAGGATGTATATTATGTGCCTAAGCCTAAGAAAAAAAGATGAAGTTGTGCTCAACTCATTCATTCTCCATGATAACTACACATGTCTCAGTTCACATGAACTGAAATATGTGTAGCTGGTTATCGTGGAGAATAAACGAGTCAAGTGCAACTTCATTTTCTTTCTTAGGCACATAATATATGTCCTTCTTGGTTCAAGTTTTGGAAGATCAGTGTACTCCCGTGTATCAACAGGATGAATGCTAAGGGTAACCGAGGGCCTCTGGGCTTTCCGGCAGGATGCACTGAGTTCCGGGTTCTGGAGAGAAACATGGCTTGAGTGCCATCGAGGTTGGTGTTTCCATGTCTCCCTGTCCAAACGAACCATTTTGAACATAACGAAATGAAATGTGCTTTTGGAAGCGTCTGTGGCAAAGCCCTTCGAACATATGTCCACACGACCCTTTCAAGCGTGGAATGCGAACATAAGATTGATACAACACGATTTGTCGATGGATTTCGAGGTCTCGCTCGCGTAGTCCATGATGGGTTGTACTCGTGCCCAACAACGTCCTTCTCCGGACGCTTGATAAAGCATATTTTGTGGGAAGAGTGGTCCATTGTGAGGTCTTTGGCGTTGTGTAGTAATCCCTCGAGCCTCCGTATAGTCATCTCCATCAAGGCATGGCGAAGACTTTTCTCATACCCTGTCCAACTTGAAGGATCGATTGCTGCTAATATTTATATACAAACGCGGGGAATCGGGCCGTCACGTATATGATGAAAAACGGTGTCATATTGGGAACGAACTCCTTCGGTACGCCATCGCATTCGTCTGAATCGATCGAAGTTCATACTGTGATCTTGTATGCATCATCTAGAAAACGTGATCCTATATCATACACGCCCTCGTCGACGAACATGTAAGGTATCTGGAAATAAAACATGATGACAGGCCTTTTTTCGACCAGACACCTGTATAATGCATAAAAAAGAAAGCAAATCTTCCCTGTGCAGAAGATTAATTGGGTTGAATGATTGGGACGTAGGGACTCACCTATGCCAGGTTGTCTAGTGAGCCCAACTGCTGGTGCTGGTGCTAGATGCTTTGTTTTCTTAGTGTAGTATCCCACGATGATAGTATAAATCCGGACGTAATCAGCCTACCATGGCAGGTTAGTGAATACCGTGTTGATTTCACTCGTCGCAATTACTCACGTGGACCCATAGTTTGTTAATTCTTCGGATGCCAGGATCGAGGTCAAAACAATCGGCTGTGATGTCATCGTCCTCCAAATCGCTCTTGTCGATATCATCCACCGTTTCATCCTTCTGACCCCTACCACTAGGATCGGACGTCGGCTTTGCCTTTGTCGGCGGTTCCTTCATCGGCGGTTCCTTCGCTTTCGCTTCCAATTCCTGTCCCCAAAACTTGCGTGTAGCTGAGCCAATTGCCGGTCCCTATCGGGTTTATTCCATCCAAATCCCTCCACTCGCTTGAGGTCCATGACAGAGACCTAAAGCGAGTGGAGGAATTTCGGCAGAGGGTTTCAAAGGGGCAGAGAGTTCTATGCATACTTTCCCTTTCTCACACTTCCCCCTTATGTCGCTCCTTCCCGTGCACCCTCAGTCGGTGACATCGCTCCGCGAGAAGGCATCTCAAAAGCTGAAAAGCGCAGACTCAAGACTGTGCGTCTCTTCCTTTCTTCACCACCCTGACACTTTCACCGCCCCTTCATTGACAAGCCAATCCGGCCAGCTCAGGAAGCCATGCAACACTTCGTACACGAAATGCTGCATAATAGTCCCGCAGCGTTGAAGATCATGTCTCTATGGAATGAGTACGAAGATCAGTCGACCGCAGAAGCACGCTTCGTCAGGGGTGGGTAACTAGGCAACCCATGCATTTCTTTGGGTTATTGTGTTGAAATAGATTCGAGATGGCGGCGCAGACACTGGAATACGAGCGCGCTCATGGCTCGCAGACTTTGCAGCTGTTCTTTGACAGCAGTATACCACATTAATATTTGTGCCATGCGAAGGTGCGCGAGTAGGGCACGGATTTGCTTCGCGAGCGAGAGGAGATGCATGTGACTTGGGATACTGTGCCATGTCCATCCCTTTAGCTCCGCACCGAGTTGAACGCTTGGTCTGAGATAAGCAAACAAATAATTTCAAATCATTGAGCTACACCAAGCGACCCCGATTCATCCAGCGGGGGGTACAATTTTGGAGGGCCTACTACTAAGTTCTTCTCAGTTCAACATTCCCGATCATCATCATGCTTTCGGTTTTTGAGCGCTGGTATAAATCAGTGATGGAAAAGCCGCAACGACGTGTGAGCGAAAACAATCCCGTGCTCGTCCGCCGCCTTGATGCATTCTTCGTCCATGACACTTCCAGATGGCGCAGCAAGGTACCGAACGCCACTCTTCCTCACGCGATGCACGTTGTCCGAGAACGGGAAGAACGCATCGCTGGAACACGCCACACCGTCAAATTGTCTCGCGTGGTCCGCGCGCTCCTCTGCACTGAGAGGCGGCGGGATCTTCTCGAACAAGCTTTCCCACAGTTCTTTTTCGCCGCCCTCAAGTACCTCGCCTCCGACGAAGAGGTCGATCGCATTCGCTTTGTCGGGGCGCTTGACACCTCTTTTGAATGGGAGCACAAGAACGCGCGGATGGTGTCGTATCCACCAATTGTCCGCCTTGGAACCCGCGAGTCGCGTGCAGTGGATACGCGATTGTTGACCGGCGCCCAAGCCGATTATTGAGCCGCGATAGGCATACGCTACGCTGTTTGACTGGGTGTACTTCAGAGCTAGAGTCGCGACGATCAGGTCGGTGATGGCGCTCTGAGGGAGCTGCTCGCGGGGAGAAGCGTCATTTCGAGTCGGGCACCGCAGGTGAAGGAATGAAAGGAACTTACGGCTTTACTCTTGCTGACGATATTATCAAATGACTTGGTATCGATTTTGGCATCGTTCCTCCTTTGTTGCAATGACACGCCGTAAACTTGCCTTGTCTCTACTTCACCTGGGGCGTAATTAGGATCGATCTGGACCAACATGTCAATTTTGCATATCTTGACTTGTGGCGATTTACTTTACCTGCAAGACACAGTATTTTCCTCCTTTCTTCTTTCTCAAGATTTCAAGAGCTTCTGGTAAATATCCAGGAGCAACAACGCCATCAGATACCTCGCGAGAGATTATTCGGGCTGTGGCCAAGTCGCAGGGTGCGGAAAGTGCTATAAAGTCACCATACGAGGACATGCGATCGGCACCTGCTCTCACTTGAACTTACGATCACAACTCCGAAAAACGAACACATACCACGAGCACGAGCGTATGCGGCAGCGAGAGGGGTCAATGATTCCTTCAAATCCTCCACGCCATAGACTTTTGCCTCGGTATCGCTCAGCTCCAGGCCTACAGCTGCGCCCGCGGGAGAAACATGCTTGAAAGACGCCGCCGCCGGGAGCCCCAAACCTTCCTGCAGCTCTTTCACAAGGGCGTATGAATTCAACGCGTCAAGAAGGTTGATGTAACCCGGAGCACCGAACAGAACTAGACGCGGACGACATGCCCTGTCAGGGTATGGTAATAAGTAGGTACCACCCTACCTTTGAATGGTAATTCTCCCTCTGTGACGAAGGCCTGCGCGGGCTTTTGGTGGGGATTAGCCCCGTATCGCAGTGCTAATCTCTGAGCTGGACCACCAGCAAACTTCTCTCCGCCAGCAGCATCAGCGTACTGCTCGCGGAAATACCCGCTAATGGCCACGTCGTACTTGGCAGTCATCTCGAACGCCTTGAGCGCGAGTCTGCTTCTGAGCGGGATGCCGACGTCGCCATTTCCCTCTTTCCACGCCTTCACGAAATCAGCGTAATCGGCGGGATCAGAGAGTACGGAGACACGCTCGTGGTTTTTGGCCGCAGCACGCAGCAGGGTGACGCCGCCAATGTCGATTTCTTCCACGGCGTCTGCGAGCGTACAGCCTGGACGCGCGATAGTCGACGTGAATGGGTACAGGTTACAGACTACGATGGAGATCGGCGCTATGGACTGTGCCGCGAGATCCTGTTGGTCGCTAGAGATATCGCGGGCGAGAATCCCTGAGAAGCAGTGTCACATCACACCGGAAGGACACTAATGACTTGAGCAGAGTGGATTGATTGCTCACCGCCGTGCACAACAGGGTGAATTGTCTTTACACGGCCACCGAGCATTTCGGGTGCTTTAGCGATGTCAGCGACATCCCTGTGGACCGAGCTGGGAAATCATCGCTATGTCATAGGGAGAACACCCCGGACGCACTCAACAGTCAGTCCAGCGTCCCTGATTTTTTTCGCTGTACCTCCCGAAGCAAGCAAGCGGACTCCTGACTGGGACAGCGCTGTTGCAAGATCAATGAGACTTGTTTTGTCGTAGACAGACAACAGCGCTACGTTATACGGGTATTTAGTACGTAGATAGACAACAAAGGGGGGTAATTTTACCAATAGGAGGCGACATTGTCACGGTTATTATATACAGCAGCCGCTGAGCAGCGTGTAGAGCTACTGTGACTAGTGTGACTGTGACTAGCAGTTAAGCCGGTGACATTGTCACCCATGTGAGTTGTGACTCCTAGAAAAGGCGATTATTATCACGCACGGGCCGCCGCTTTCAGCTCTGGCCGCTCAGTGACCGCTCCCTACATTATTTTATCCCTGCAAGAACCTGCCTATCATGCAGATACCGGGAGCGGAAAACAGGGAGTAGTATTTCGCCCTGCTTCAGCGACAGAAAGAGCAGCTCCAGAAAGCGAAAGCTTTCAAAGGCCAGAGGCCCACACAGGCCATGAAGCGCTCGCGCAAACAACTCGAGTCTGAGTTCACGAACATGGTAAGCCTACCCGCCCAAAATTCAGCTTCTTCGACGGGCACGTGCTAACAATTACACTGTGTAGGCGCTATCGTTGCAAATGCAAAATTTGATGAACCCCGGCCAGCATACCATCGCCACCACATTCATCGGCGAAGCCTATCCGCCTTGCACCAAGCCCATCTCTAGTCTCGCTCCCATTACGCTGCGTGAGCTCAAGCTTGAAACTCATCACCGCGGCCGTGTTCTAATCGTGCGCACCTTCGGCATTCCTACTCGTTTGTCGTCGATTCAGAGCGCAATCGAGGACGAAAACAAAGACGTTGATCGCCTCGCCATACAGAACATGCCACGGACTGCAGTGACCGAAAAGGTCTTGCCAAGTGGAGCTATAGTTGCCATCAAGGAACCCTATTACAAGATTACAGCTGATGGAGGTGTGATGATTCGGGTCGACCATCCCTCGGATTTCCTCCATCTTGAATCAGGAGACACTCTTGTCCCAGTGAGGCTGCGCTCCATTCCGGGACAAAACAACCAAAACAAAACGTCGACCCAGCTGAAGGAGAACGGAAACATGGCCTCCAAGTGTGGTGATTGGCAGACAGCTGCAGAATATTATACCAAGGCCTTAAGTCTGTGCCAAGATGTGGAGGAGGATCTGCGACGGATTCTCTATCGCAACCGTGCCAGTGCTCGCCTGCACTTGGGTCATTATGAGTGGGCGCTCGATGATGCCCTGAATTCGGTCATTCCAGGCAGGTCACTTTTCTGATTTCCAGTTTCCCCTGCAAGTCGTCGACAGAAGGGCCACGACTGATTGCATGTTCTCAGGCGACGCATTTACCGATGATATCAAATTGCAAAACATCAAGGCCTTTTTCCGCGCCGGGCGAGCCGAGTATGAAATTGGCAATTTTGTGCAGGCACAGCTGCAGTTTCAAAGAGCTCTCGAGCTAGATGCGAACCACAAAGAGATCTTGGCAGAGCTCAAGCGCACAGTGAAGCGTATCGCAGAGCAGGAGAAGGGGGAGTTCGATCTCGCTGCTATGAGCTTGTCAGCTAACAAGAATCACGTCCGGCTTGACCATGCCTCTTTTTTGGAGAATACCAAGGTCGCTTCGGCAGGTAACCGTGGTCGCGGATTGTTCGCCACCAAGGATCTCAAGCGCGGCGATCTCATCATGGTCGAGAAGGCCTTTTGCGTTGCGCACGAGCATGACGCTGGTGGCACTTCGTCGATCCTGATCAACACCAACACGAATCGCATCCAGTTCGGGACACACGCCCAACGCTTTCTTATGTTGCTAGACAAGGTGGCGCACAACCCAAAACAAGCAGGCCTCTATCTCGATCTCTTTGATGGAGGTCGCTTCGTCACCAAGGAAGTCAAGATTGTGGACGGCAAGGTGGTCATTGATACGTTCCATGTTCTAGCCATCGCGGGGCTCAATGGGTTCGGCTGTCCCACAGTCAAGTCCAGTGATCGGGTAGAGGAGGAACTGGCAACAGCGAGCTATCGTAGGAGCACCGGCATCTGGTTGCGTGCTTCTTATTGCAACCACTCCTGCCTTCCTAATGCTAATCGGTCTTATATTGGGGACATGATGGTTGTCCAAGCGAATCAGGACATCGAGGCTGGAAGGGAAATCTTCCTCGCCTACACCGCGTCTGAAGTCTACGTCGAGCGCAAGAAGCATCTAGACTTCTACGGCTTTCAATGTGACTGCAACCTATGCATATCAGAGTCCAAGGTGCCTGCGAACATTGTCAAGGAACGGGCTCGCCTTGTTGGCGAGGCCAAGAAGTTCATCTCGGAAAATGAACAGACGCTAGCGCCCCGAACACCCTCTACTAAAAAGGCAAAGAAAGCCAAACAGCTTGTGCGGCAACTTCGCGCAACCTATGATGAGAAGGCATTCGGTCATCTTCCGCGCCTAGACTGTGTACGACTTGGTCTTTGGCTCTGCCAGCGTGGTGGCGTTTCACCGAACGAGACTCTCAATGATGCCTTGTTGGTATTGCGGGATCTAGGTTATTTCATCAAGCTCAGCAGCTCTGGCTCCGGCTGGGGCCAGGTGGACGAGTCGAACGGGTTTGCGGCGGAGGCGGCTGTTCATGCCGCTATGTATGGTGGCGAGGCATTAGCTGCGATTGGCAATGGCCGGGCCGCCTCGGCGTTCCAGGATTTTGCGAAACAAGGGTATGTTCTCAACCATGGCTCGGATGAAGGCTTCGACGCGGAGTACACTTGAGGCTGGTCCGAACATTGGATGCTCATGGACTGGATGGAACGGTGGAGATATTGATCGTTCTGTTGCATCCGGTCACATTTTATAATTGGGTTACGAGGGAAAATTGGGGGGTCTAGATGTTTAGCCGAATAGGTAGTAAATAACTGTCGCTCTTTGAGGTGAAACAGCAACAAGGAACACGCGCGCCTGATGTCTCATGCATCTCATGTCTTCATTCTCTGCAGAGCGGCTAATCAAGGAGCCCCTTATTATCCGGCTTGTCACCCGTTGAGATGTTACACAATTGTGACTCGCTATTGTCAGCCAAGTGCCCGGGCTATTGGCAAGATAGCCGTTCCCAGCATGAGTGCCAACAGAAAGCTCCAGCCACTCTGCATCAGAGACGTGGTAGGATCATAATAGTACAGGTAGCTACTGGCAGATCACATCTTTGCGGGAAGTCTGCTACCACCGCTTAATCTAATCGTCTCACCGTTCATGTAACGGCACTCCAGGATCCACTTTACCGTCTGTCCAAACTCACTGGGCTCCCCCATGCGTCTTGGAAATTCCAAATTACGCAAAAGGCTTTTCTGAGTCTTTGGTCTAATGGTGTGCATCATTGGGGTAGTGAACACCCCAGGCGCGATGGTGACCACGCGAATTCCATAGCGCTTGAGGTCGCGGGCCATAGGAAGGGTCATACTGACGAGTGCACCTTTCGTGGCGGCATACGCAACTTGACCGGACTGAGCCTCAAACTGCATGGTGAAAAGAGGAACCATTTTTTCAGCAAATGTGGGAAGAAAAGAAAGGGCTTCGTGGAACACCAACGCACAGCTGCTGAACTTGCCACCATGACAACCACACCCCTCTCGCCATCCGGGCCTTCTGGCGGAACCGTAATCAGATGCTTGCAAGTGATTCGTGTGAGGTTGAACGTCCCCGTCAGATTAACGTCTAAAGTGAAGTTCCATATGTCAAGTGAATGAGGCTGTCCATCGGCGCCTATGATCTGTATATAAACCAGTCAAATAAATAAGTAGTCGTGAAATGAGGCGCCTCGCTCACCTTGGCCGCTGTCCCAACGCCAGCACAGTTGATTATACCTCCTAAGGATGCTCCAGTCTGCTTCGTCCACGAGATGACTTGTTCAACCACCTTGACGATATCCTCGACCTGCGTGATGTCCAACTCATAGAATTTAACCTTGCTCGGGGTCGGTCCGATGGCAGCTGTGTCAGGCTGTTTTAAATCTAGAATGGCGACATATCCGTTTTCCTGAAGGATGCACTCGACTGTGGCAAATCCCAGGCCAGAAGACCTTGGCAAGAGGATCAAATTGGACGTTGTACGGTAAACATGGCTCAACTTGCGACTCACCCGCCTGAGACTATGAATGTCCGGTTCTCGATCTTCATCACACTTCTGTCAATCCAACGAGATGGGTGCCAATGGCCAATGGAAGGTATGTCCTTGGACCTCTGCCGTATCCAGTACTGTATTTCCCGGTTCGGGGCAAACTTCGGTTCCGGTCTGCGGTGATGCGGGCACATACAACCCTTCCCGCGATCATCGTCGACAACCAGTGTTACACCTAACCCTTCGGTATCTTTCACCTCCTCTGTAGTGTCCGAAGAAGAAGTGAAACAATTTGGATGTCGGAAGCTCGATGACAGCGAGTCATCCAGAATTTGCGTGTAACTGAGCCAATCATTGGCTCGGTTACATGCAAATTCTGGACTCCACTGTTCTGATCCCTCATCCTGCTGACCTTCCACCTGGACCCAATCCGGAAAGTCCTGAAGTTCACAAGTAACCTACATTTCCCGAAAGCTGCATACAGTCACTACAGTAAAACCTGTCATAACCCATGCCCGAAATAATCCATAACCTCTTAAATCCCATAGCTCTGATTGTCTACCGAATTGGTGGGAGTATTTGAGGGTCCCCTGCAGGCTCATCCTCGTAGTTGATAGAGTCAAGAGGGGCATCGCCAGTAGAATGAGTGTCATCACTGAGGGGGACCAGGGGGTTCTCAATAAGTACTATGTGCAAAGTGATTTAAGTAGTTGTTATATAGAGCAAAGAAGTAATTCTTTGTTGTTGTGCTTATTATGGCGCAGGGCCCATAGCCTGTTGACATGGAGTACAATGCGAGGCATGATAATGTGCACACAACATAAAAACTCGCTAATCAGGACATCAGGAAGAACGATGCGATTCGCCCGTCTTTCCTCATCATTTACAGTTAAGAATGTTGGAGCGAGCGCAGATCGGAGCACGGAACGGGCAGCTCGGAGCGCCCGTGCAGTGTGACGCATCCGGACACAAGTAGTACCATATAGATTAGTACCATTCTCTATGTCAATACCTTGGCAGCTCTATATGCGCCACATATCCAGTAGCTGTACCTACATTCCTTAGTTCCTACCATAATACTGGGCCAATAGGGCCCGCATCATATATAAACAGCACAGAAATAGTCAATGCTCCCTCAGTTATTGTGCCGTATGCACGGATACTGAGGTGAGCTCTCCATACCCACTTACCTACCAATCATGTATACTTACCTAGCCTAGATTAGATCGTCTATACAGACAATCACACGCGCGTCCACTTTAGCTCACCCTTATCAGCTTATATCGCTTGCATCAGGTTATGGGCCCTGCCTGAACCACTAGCCAAATAATTGAAGCCTAGAACTCACCAGAAAATCCTCCATGTCCACTCCTGTTATTGAACAACTCCCTGCCAACATCCCTCGGCTCAACCAGAATGGTGCCAACTGGGCCATCTTCAAGACACACTTCCAGGAAGCAATGAAGGTCACCCACCGATG